>JACSZP010011686.1:0-11895 GCA_016161895.1 Pinna nobilis
ATAGATTTTCAATTTTACAAATGAGTCCAAGTTTAGTTATAAAGAAGCCTCACTGATCTGGACTTTTGTTTCCAAGCAAATTGTCCAGATTAAAGAAGCGTCCAGATAAATGAAACATATTAATCATAATGGTCAATGCAATTTGAGAATTTTGATCCCCAGACATTGCGTCCGGAAGGTGGCGCCTCCAGATTATTGGCGTCTTGATTAATGAGGCTCGATTGTTCTGCGAGTCTTGAGGCTATGTGTGCTTGGTCGGTTCGTTGCTTGAACTACCGTTAAACCAACCCATTCAGGACGTTCAGGAATAATTCGTTTTTATGGAGACGTCGCCGTGTACCGGTGAAGGAGGACAAATTTGCTCGGTATTTAAGGATCCGTGACACATGACGTAGTTAACAAAACCAGTAGCATCGAATTTCAGAGATGGGTGGTACGGATTTAGAAAACCACAGTGTGGTGATCCGGAAAGTTACACCACAGTCAGTGAAATCAACGGTATCAAAACTGGAATATTGATAGGTATAAAATGAATTACCGTATCCTACACTCAAAAAGCTTGTGACGATTTTATCCCTGGCTGAAGACTTTTCAAGTGTGGTAAGTGTCAAGGAACATCGTGTCTCGATGCATAGACTTATTATCACGCGTACGTTCAGTGCCGTAGCTTCTACAAGCTTTTGTGTATAGCTGACGTCATTCAACAAAGGGCTACGCCATACTGCAGTGTATTAACAAAGAGAGCCCTGTACGGAAAAAAATCATAGTTGACACGTGGTGTCTTTCAAAAGTTTTCATTGGAGAAGACTGTCTGAAGGAAATAGAATAGCGTAATAGTTTTAAAAAATCATGAATATACATACTAATATATAAAGTATTCTGTTGTTGCTTGATTTCATTGCTGGCTGTTTATTCTCAACTTGAAATGTTTCCATGGAGTTTCGTTCGAGTGAAGAAGTTAATGCCTATCTGTGATTGCAAACGAGTCCTTGAGCTCCTGTTTCTGCCCTATGAAAACAAAAAATGAATATAGATAAATGAATAAATGTTGAATGATAGCTACCTGAAATATTCATTTAACGAGTTTTGTTGTTTATAACGAAAATATTTGCATTTCGTTAAAGCGGATCAGCTATTGTGTGCTACTGATATTACAACAATACGAATTACTTCTTATTTTGGGGCTTCCGTAACCGAGTGGTAAGCGTGTCCAACTGCGAATCGGAAGATCCAGGTTCGATTCGCGTCAGCGCCACTCTGCGGTTGGCCGTCCCTGTCCTTCGGATGAGACAGTAAAAACCTAGGCCCCGTGTCACAGTAAGTGTTGGCACGTTAAAGAACCATCCTTGCTCTACGGCCAGCAGTGCCAAACAAAGAAAAATTCGTAGCCCTTCACCGGCACACGGTGACATCTCCTTATTAGTGAAAGATTATTGAGTGGGACGTTAAACAACAGTACCATACCATACCATACTTTTTATTTTCTATCCTCTCCTATAGTTTAAAAAGTCATACAATTCGGATGTTTGCCTCACAAAGATGTTGACAGGTCTACATTTCGATGTTGCCTGCTTATGTCAAAGTTTATTTATATTCGGCATTCCCCGCCAATATTCGGCAATTACCGCCACAACGCTAACGCAATAGCCGTATAGGAAGTATTTATCCCGTGTGCTTACGGTCCTTGTAAAGGCTGTGTCGGAGAATTCGCATTGCTTACTTCAGTTTGGAAATTATCGGTAGATTTTTTTGAATATTGGAAAGAGGTAATAGTTGATATCCTCAGTAATAAAGGCGAGAAGAATGACGTGAATGTGCCGTTTAATTCCCGTGTTCATTTTTTTCAGTTTATTTGGAGAATCTCAACGAATGATTAGTTTCGTAAAAGTTTGTTTTTGTTTGTTTTGTTGTTGTTTAACGTCCCACTCAAGAATATTTCACTCATATGGAGACGTCACCGTGTGCGGGTGAAGGGCTACACATTTTGCCTACGCTCGGCACTGCTGGCCGTAGAGCAGGGAGGGTTCTTTAACGTGCCAACACCTACTGTGACACGATACCTCGGTTTTTACTGTCTCATCCGAAGGACAGGGACGGCCAACCGAGTCTTCCGATTCCCAGTGGGACACACTAACCACTCGGCCACGGAGGCCCCAGTTTCGTAAAGGTCAACGATGGAAGAGTATGGATTACAAAAAAAGGTATAACAATATATTTGTAGAGAGAGTGTTTCGTCAACATGTGTTATGTTGCTCCCTTAAACTAAACTTGCCTGTGGCCGAACAGTTTGGTTCTCTGGTAGTATGTAACACACATTGACCTCACATCCAGTCAACAAATGTTTTAGTTTGGCACGTTAAGTTGATTATGTCTTTGTATAATTGTACATGTATGTTTGTGTATATATGTTCTTACCTTGTTCTGGTGTTGTTGATGTTGTTGTTGTTGTTTTTAAATCCAACTCAAGAATATTTCACTCCTAAGGAGGTGTCCACAGTGACAGTGAAGGGCGACACATTTTGCCTATGATCTGCACTTGTTGTCGTAGAACACGGAGGGTTCTTTGACACTGGACCTCGATTTTTACTGTCTCATTAGAAAGACAGGGACGGCCTACCGCGGCGTGGCACTGAGCGGATTCAAACCCGGGAACCTTCTATTCTAACCACTCGGCGATGGAGGTCCCTACCTCTTTTCTTTGCTCATTTAAATTCTAAGTGCACGCAAAACATATTGTATTCAGGCACTCGTTCATGAATATCCATGTACAATTTTGCGTCGCGCTTCAATAAGTCAAATTACTAGACTGGAAATATAAATAAACTCCTATGCACCTAATAGTAGATTGAAAGCCATTACGAGAGACCCAAGATTTATGTAAATGACCGACATTCGTTGACAACTTAACGTAAGTGAACGGGATCGGCTAAACATTCAACAACAAAATAACTACTGTGATGTCAGAGAACAAAATGTCCAACCGAATTATCCGAAGGAATGTGCATTTAAATTAAAAATAGGTCTACTCTAAACGTCAGGCACAAACAAGTGCTAACCAGAGAGTACTGCATGGGGCCTCGGTGGCCGAGTAGTCAACGTGGTCAGCGTGTTCGACTTCGAGCCGAAGGGTCCGGGGTTCGATTCCCGCAGCGCCACTCCTCGGTTGGCCGTCCATGTCTTTCGGATGAAACAGTAAAAACAGAGGTCCCGTGTTACAGTAGGTGTTGGCACGTTAAAGAACCCTCCCTGCTCTATGGCAAGCAGTGCGGAGCACAGGCAAAATTTGTCGCCCTTCACCGACACACGGTGACGTCTCCATATGAGTGAAATATTCTTGAGTGGGACGTTAAACAACAACGCAACAACCAAACAAACCTACCTATCAGTTTTTCAAACTTCTTTCTTCAAAGTTGAACTTTCGTATGCGCTGCTAAACATATTTCCTCTATATACAATGTATATAATATGACAATAAGTTGGTTCCTTTTCATGCAAACGACCGTGTTGTGGCTTTTTAAACGGGTAAGGATATTTGACCCGGAACACGCGATAACTTTATTACACCTGCATTAGATATACGGTAACGTCGAGGTGATGCGTTTTAAATGGTTTCGTTTCGCTTCAATCCAATTCCTTTATATTACTGAGATATTTATCGTCAAATCAGATCGCAACTCTCATTTTGTCTGCTATGGAAATTTTTAACTTCCTGCTTGTCGGGGGCAATTTAATATTAATATTCCTGAAGGCCGGTACTCGTTTGACACAGATAAAGTACTTTGATCTCATCTTTTAGAAACCAATGAGCGTGTGAAAACAAGGAGAGATTTAATGAATGAAAAATTCGTAGCAAAGAAAAGGCGAAAAAAAACTGTTATCAGAAAGCCAGAAAGAGGTTAGTAGTCCAAAGCGACTTTGAGTTTTTTTTCTACTTACAACGATTCAAAATTACCTGCTCAACGAAAAGATATTTACGATGTAATGAGAAAAGTAAGTCCTATTGATTATTAGATTGTGCTTCCGAAAGGAAGGGTATGAATTTGATGAGACACAACAGAATTCAGGTAAGGAAGATATCATACTGTAAATCCAGAAAATTTCGCGGGACTTTATTTTAGCCAATCGGTAGTAATGCATTTATTCGCGACACTATAATTTCGCGCATTTTCATGTTATGTTAAATAGTTTATGTTGTACGGAGCATGCTTATTCAAAGTCAGTATATTAAGCGAGAATTTTATTTTAGCGAGTAAGTGCTCTCGCGTAAATACGCGAAAATTAACTTCTCGCAAATAAAACCGGATTTACAATAGTAAGAAATATAACGTTTTACAAACCAGCAAACCTAATGTGGAGATAATTTTAAGTCTGTTAAATGTCCTTTACCTGTCAAGGATAGCTCTATCAACGCCATTGAGATATCTCACAATTTGACAGGTAATCAGAGGGAGTAGGTTACATTTGACATTTTCTGAATTTAATACTGCAAATCCTTAACGGGATGGGGCCGGGTGTCCGGAAGGAGTCAGCGCCCCCTGTTGGCATGCCACAACCGTCACAAATGTTCCACGGAAACCGCATGAGTTCGATAAAATGTCAATTTGGGTTGGGTTAGGTTGGGAAGGTCATGTGCTCTTAATTTGACTACCAACAATTTATTCACTGTAAAAGGGGCCTCTGTGGCCGAGTGGTTATCGTGTTCGACTTCGATTCCCGCAGCGCCACTCTGCGGTTTACCGTCCCTGAATTTCGGATGAGACAGTAAAAACCGAGGTCCCGTGTCACAATAGGTGTTGGCACGTTAAAGAACCCTCCCTGCTTTACGGTCAGCAGTGCCGAGCACAGGCAAAATTTGTCGCCCTTCACCGGCACATGGTGACGTCTCCATATGAGTGAAATATTCTTGAGTTGGACATTAAACAACAACGCAACAACAATTAAAGTCTTAATGTGTTGGGTAACGTGTTGATCAACATCTGACCACTTTCCATTGATCGTTATCCTGATAATGAAGCAAGACAAAGATGGTGTCAATTGTCCCATAAGGTAATCATTGACAGCCTTAGGTTTTACGTGCATGCTTTAAATAGCAACTTAAATGTAGTCACTGGGACATTGATGTGTAATAGTGTGCATATCAATCAGGGTCATAAATGGGTAAGTTCGATAAACTCAAAAACTCAAATGCAAGTACATGTACATACATTCATTTAACTGTATTGATTTTTCCTCGAGTGCTCTCGAGGGGGGTGGGGTGGTGGTGTTGTCATGGATATTTATTCAACTTGGACTTGAAATATATGTAAATGCATATACATGTACGTGTTATAAGATTCAAACCCACAACTTTGTTAGGTGATGGACAATCAAGCAACACATCTATGTTGCGGTACATGTAATCAGGGCTGATGTACTCATACTTGTAATCAAAGTTTATTTCAAAGCAATTCTGATATCTAGGATTATTCATCACGCATTTTCATTTAAAACACTATTTCTATTACAATTCCTAAATACTAGTAAAAAAAAAAAGAAAATGTAGCGAGTAGTGATTTATGGTAAATCCAGTTTTATTCGCGAGAAATGTATGTTCGCGTAATTACGCGAGGTCACTAACTCGCGAAAATAAACTTCTCGCTAAATATTCTTATTTTAGATTATCATGCTCCATACAACATAAGATTTACATTTAACATACACACGCGCGAAAATGTAGTGTCGCGAATTATTACATTGCTACCAATTCGCCAAAATAAGGTTCGGCGAAAATTTCTGGATCTACAGTATATCATTTCTCCTACAAGGTATACGAAATAAGGAGTTGGGCAAACACCGACCCCTGAATACGTCAGAGGTGGGATCAGGTGCCTAAGAGGAGTAAGCATCCCCTGTTGACCAGTCACATCTGCCATGATTCCTATATCTTGATCAGATAAACGGAGTAATCCGTAGTCAAAATCAGTGTGTAAAGGACGGTCTAACAGCCGTTCTGAAACATGACAGACAGCATTCAATGACAGGCCGTATCGGCAAGGCAGATCATTGTACCGACCGTAGAATTTACGAAAAGCTGACTTTAACTGAGACTGTCGCAACCCCTATAACATCAACGTGTTTGTCAGTAGCCTACCTCGATTTAAAAACTGGCCATACGCTGAACAAGCTCTAGCGAATCGAAGCAGTTGAGAGACTCTATATATGCAGGTGAGGTTGGGATATTGTAAATCCAGAAATTTTCGCGGAACTTTATTTTAGCGAATCAACGGTCATATAATTATTCGAGATACTTTACTATCGCGCGTGTGAATTTAAGCTAATAAAATGTGTTGTTTGATGCGTTTTAATATCAGGTTATTATACTGTAAACCAACTTATTTCTGCGGCTACTAAATTTTACGAATTTGTCATTACAAAAATGTTTGCGACGATAAAATTTCGCGATGTATTATATATACGTGTTATTCCTGTATGTTGCAAAATAAATTTGTGGCTATTTAAATTTGCGATGTTGGCACTTCGCAAACATCGCGAATATAAATCGCGCGCAGAAATAATTTGGTTTACAGTATGTAGCAAGGACTTTAATTCCGCGAGTTAGTGTTCTCGCGTAATTACGCCAAAATAAAATTCTCGCAAAAATTACTGGATTTACAGTATTCCTTCATTGTATTGTTGTTTAAGGGAAGTTGACCATGATGAAACTAGTTTTGCCGTTTATCATAAAGCTGAGCTATCAGTTTAACGTTATGGTCTATGATAGTAAAATATGCAAGTACAAAGCGGACGTAGAAGACTATGTAGTGTATTTTATCTCTAGTTCAATGGGGTATAACGAATCGACATATGAATGAAAATGATTGTGGTTAATATATAAAACGTCGTCGATATATCTAAATGTCGAGTTGAAGGCAACAGGAAGAGAATCTCTTCTCGCATAGAAGCTTTTGAATAAAATCTGCCTCACGAGAATACAAAAATAAGTAAGATTAAAGATTAAGTAAACAAGCAAACGCCATAGCTATAGGTTACTTCCTAATGAACACGGACATGTATGTATTTTTAGGATTAAAAATCACAAAAAGAATAAGCAAACACATAAATAAGTAATACGCCTACCATAATTCTTTTAAAGAAATTGGAACTAGAATCAGAATTCGAATTGATTACCGGTACATATACACACACAGGAACATATGAATGTTATATTAGGTAAATTACTCTAAAAAATACTCGCTACATTTCGAAAGCATCCAATCATGGGCAGCTTATGAACTAGTCTTCACAAATACCTGCTTAAATTGCACAGTGCACACTACATGGTGGGAACTACAATGGGCACATCGTGTGCACTCCATGTTTACCTATAGTTTAATCACTTGAACTCTATGTGCACTTTGTGTCAAGTTTAGTAATTGTACGTTTGTGTCAGGTTTTATACCTAATACACTACATGTCTTATTCGTATATGGAATCACTTTTTATGGATATATGGCTGCTCTGTTAACACATTTACAGCAGCCATTCGGGTGTAGGAATTTCGCTATTCCGAAGCCCTCGCCGTTATCTTTGACGTAGACAGCATCATAAAACGCTTGTTGCTGTTCACATTGTGCTCCGTTCATGTTACCCACTGAGCTGAAAGAAAAAGGGAAAAATCATGTACAGTCTATGAACATACCCATGGGTTGTATGAGCCCATTTAAGGACTTTTCATGGCAATAATGTCAATTTTAGGTATTTACAACTATTAAATTTTATTTTGTATTTCTTATAGGAGACAATGGATTACTCATTGATTGTCACGGCTACCTTCTTTTTCACATTAGTCCAAGAAATAATCATGTGTACATGTTGCAGAAGAAAAAAGAAACAGATCCAGTTATTCCGACAAACCCTTAAATATCTATAGTTATTCATGTCATTTTTGTCTATAAAATTCTGGGTTACTCTGAATGAAAAAGAGCTTTCTCAGCTCTGTTATCAGTTAAACGGACTTTGTGGCTGTTTGGTTGCATTGGTCGCATTAAAAGTCTTTAAGTTTTTAATATGTATGGAGACGTCACCGTTTGTCGGTGAATGGCAACAGATGTGTCCTTTGCTTGGCACTTATGACCGTCGAGTTGTGACGATTGTTTAACAAGGCGACACCCACTGTTGCAAGGGATCTCGTTACGGCCCAGCATCGTTTTTACGGACTCATTCGTTAGGCAGGATAACAAATTGAATGTTTGCTGGTTGGGAAAAAAATGAAGAAGAGTTCAACTTTACGTCATACGTATGCAATTCCATAAGATGTTTTGACATGTACACGGCTGTTTCAAAGAGATTAAACATTGAGATCTATTGTAAACTATTTAAAGTAAAAAGTTTTAATCAAATTTAATTTTCGCTCCTTCAAGCATTTAATGGACCCCGATAAATTAGAGTATACTTGTTAATCATTCCAGGGTCACAAAAACATTAGGTAGCGACATGAGCTACTTTTCCTTTCTAATATGACAATAAAAAGGTAGTTTGAGATTGCTCTGACAGCTTACGATCATTCACTGCATGATTAACATCTAGGGAAAAAAACCTGTATCGACTTAGTGCCGTCTCTTTACTGTAAATCCAGTAATATTCGCAAGAATATTATTTTCGTGAAATTACGCGAGAGCACTCATTCGCAAAAATAAAGTCCTCGCTAAATATAATAACCTGATATTAAAATAAATCAAACAACACACTTTATTCACTTAAATTCACTAGCGCGAAAATAAAGTATCGCGAATAATTATATAACCGTTGGTTCGCTAAAATAAAGTTTCTGAATTTACAGTAATTAAAAATAAAAAGGTTAAAAACGGTACGAAATGCTTCTTATATTATCACCAGTTATCGAATCTCTCAGAATTTCACTTTATAAGGTGTTTTCAATTTCTTAATACACATGTGTTTTTCAGGACAGCATATTTTTGCTCCGTTATTGGTACCCGCTTTTGAGCTCGAAGTTTTTGCGTGATTTGACATGTATTGCCTAGGTGGGAGGCGTAGTCGGGGTACCTCTGTGCCCAGTAGTTGGTGTCGACACGTGAAAGTTCAGGACCTTAGTGTCTCGCATAAGAAGAAAGTCTAAAAGCCCTTCAATTGTGACCGGTAACGTCTCCGTATAAGTGAAAGATTCACAAGGGGACTAACAAAACAGTAAGACGCCAGAAGTCTTCATTAATAACTACTGTAAACACAGTTTTATTCGCGAGTACTTTATTTTCACGTAATTACACTAGAGCTCTTATTCGCGAAAATAAAATTCTTGCTTAATATACTAACTTGAAATTAACATGCACCATACAACATAAATATCATACTCAACATACAAAGGCGCTAAAATACAGTGTCGCGAATAATTGCATAGCTACCGATTCGCCTAAATAAAGTTCCGCGAATATTTCTGGATTTACAGTACTGTGTATGGGGATAATATCGCTCCCGTTTTATTTTACCCTTTTCGCCCTTATCGTCTGTAGGCGAATTCAAACCTGGGCGAATTAAAGCCCGGTAAATCCATTGATTAAAATCGAATATGGAGCCTGGGCGAATTTGAAACGAGGCGAGACTGTTTGCAAGTCCATTAGAGCGAAAATAAAACGGGCGAAAATAACCCTGGAATACAGCAGTTTTTTAAACGCGGCGAGACTGTTTACAAGTCCATTAGAGCGAAAATAACACGAACGAAAATAACCCTGGAATACAGTAGTTTTTTAAACGAGGCGAGACTGTTTGCAAGTCCATTAGAGCGAAAACAACACGGGCGAAAATAACCCTGGAATACAGTAGTTTTTTAAACGAGGCAAGACTGTTTGCAAGTCCATTAGAGCGAAAATAACACGGGCGAAAATAACCCTAGAATACAGTATTTTTTTAAACGAGGCGAGACTGTTTGCAAGTCCATAATACGGGCGAAAATAACCCTGGAATACAGTATGTTTTTAAACGAGGCAAGACTGTTTGCAAGTCCATTAGAGCGAAAACAACATTGGCGAAAATAACACGGCGAAAATAACCCTTGAATACAGAATTACTCTTTGTTATGAAATACTTACAAACATTCTTCTGTTGGGAAGTATTGGAACTTGTTTTTGTATGTTGCTAGCAGTCTAGTATTGTTGTTGATGTCAGTTATTATGCCATTTAAAGGTCTATAGAACTTCTGCTTGCTGTAAAAAATAAATCAAATAGGATTCCAAATATGAAAAAAAAAAACAGATTTAACGTTCAGGCAACGAATAAATTATCTGAAAGTTATATTCATATCTAATCAATATGTACAGAACTAAATTACTTCGCCGATATAACTAAGCATAACTGTTTATTTTGTTTTTAAATCATTAATTTTAATTTCTTGTTTCTTGTTCTTGTGACCAAATTGAATTTCTGATGAGCGAAGTCGGCTTTTGCTGTATATTACACTTCCCCTCCGTGTTCGACTTCGAATCGAAGATTCAGGTATTCGAATTCGCGCAGCGTCACGCTGCGGTTTGCCTTCTCTGTCTTTCGGATGAGACAGTAAAATCTGAGGTTCCGTGTCACAGTACTAGGCGTTGCCCATTAAAGAAAATCCTCCCTGCTCTGAGGTAATAAGTGCGGAGCCTAGACAAAAAATTGTCGCCATTCACCGGCACTCTGTCACATCTCCATATGTGTGAAATATTCATCTGTGGGATGTTAAACAACAATGCAACAACAACACTTCTCTGTAACAAATTTTGACATGTATTCTTTTAAACACATTTAAACAGAGACGTATATAACACAGAGACTGGTAACTTCCTATTCTCTCTATCGATTCGTCGTTCTCGACGGAAGTGACGATCGGTGCCTTTCATTGTTAACATATACGGATAACTTATTTACCGGGGTGTTCCGAACGCTCTTTTGAAAGATGAGATTTCTATGCTTGCTGGTAATCAGCCAATCACGGAACATTCAGTCCCCGATTGCATCAAAATGTGTTATAATACAACTGTTATTAAAGCTTAACTGTTTGAGGCCAATTGGCAAGGTATTTCGACTTTTCTATAAAAGCCTGATCTCGTCTTGATAGTTGAGAAGAATAGCGGGCTTGTGATCACGCGAGAGTTTGATAGTCTCTGTGTTAGATGTATATACGTCTCTGATTTTCATAATCATTGAATTATGTGTATTTAACCTACCTTGCACAGCAAACGTGAACGACATAATCAATAGGAACCCAATCAATGTCATTCTCAACGTTTAATGTGCTATTATTAGTCTGCTCAATGGTGTCATTTCCTAACCTCGCTTCCACAGGTATCCATCGCTGTGTGCGCTTCTTTAATTCTTCCAGCTCCTCCGGTGACAAGAATAACGGAGACAAAAGTGTTTCTTCCAGCTCGAGATCTTTCTTGCTTATACCTTCCTCTGGTCTAGATAAAAGAAGGTTGACAGGGGCACATTATTAACATTCTTTTATGTCAATGACTATACAAAGTTAACCTCCCACAGTTAACAGGGGAGGATATGAGGGATGTAAAATATGATTTAGAAAGCTGGATTTCAGTAGAATTTGAAAAAAAAAATATGGGAATGTATAGTTTGTAGTAGTGATATGGTGCAAAGGACTGGGAAAGGTGGCAGGGGGAATCCCCATAGTTCAAAAACAGTCATGCTGGTAAGCACATGGTTTCTTGATACCAGTCATTCAGTGAGAATTTGCAAAAAATTGAAACGGGAAACACCCCTTTATTTTTTAACAGAAAAATCAGTAGAGGATTTCCTTTCAGATGAGCCATAGCTTATGAACGGGTCTACTCGTATATGTTCAGGGTGGACTTTTGACCATTGACAATTTAACATAGGAGTCAATGGGAGCTTGTACCTGTGTAGTGAGACCTT
>JACSZP010011691.1:0-19194 GCA_016161895.1 Pinna nobilis
TCTATAAAAGCTATAATTAAAGTCCGAGCCGAGTGTTAAAAATGGCGCCCTTTTTTAATATGGCAGAT
Source organism: Pinna nobilis (assembly GCA_016161895.1). Lineage (NCBI taxonomy): Eukaryota > Metazoa > Mollusca > Bivalvia > Pterioida > Pinnidae > Pinna > Pinna nobilis. The sequence continues at coordinate 69 of JACSZP010011691.1, forward strand.
ATCTATGCTTGCTCGTAATTGGTCAATCACGTTATAATGAGCCCCTATATTTACAAACAAAAATGTGTTTTTATACAACTGTTATTAATGCTAAACTGTTTGAAGCTAATTGGCAAGGTATTTCGTCCTTTACTTTTCTATAAAAGCCTGATCTCGTCTAGATAGTTGAGAACAATACCGGGCTTGTGATCTCGCGAGAGTTCGATAGGCCGCTAGTCTCTGTGTTATATACGTCTCTGGCATATATATATATATATAGTTAAACTTTATATAAGTGAATAGTGATGAAGTATGATTGCCTTTCGGAAGAATAAGAAAAGAAAATGTATTAACTGTTGCTAAATGTATTGGATTTAAGATTCATTATTTCACAAATGTTTGTTCATATCGTTTACTTAAAGTGATAAAAGCGTAGACAGTGTTGAATACCTCTCCATTAGTTGTGTTATCATATAGAGAACTTTCGGAAAGTAGAATTTCTGTATCAATTTAGACATTACATACTAAACTGTCTTCCTCTCTTCTAAAATACATGTTTATCTATTTCATGTGGCAGACTACTTCCTTAACACAATAAGGGCTATTTAATTCCGTTCGATAGCTCGTTGAATATATCTAAACACACAATAACATACTGGGAGAGGGGATCTTATTTACTTGGACTCATTATTTTGCAGGCTATCTCAAGACCTTCAACTCTTTTTGACTTTGACTACGATAATGGAACTAAATATGGAATGTTAAATTTTATTATATGAGGCATTAGAAGAATTATTCAAAAATTGGATCATTAATCTAAGTACAACATACATGTATTCAAATAAAGGGGAAATAAGACAACAAAAATACAAAGCAAAACAAAAAACAAAAACAGCGCTGAACAGATATGAATTTGAGGAAGTTTATTTTACTCTTATACGCTGAATCTTAAAGGAAGTTAAATTATTTACAAATATTCATTTCCAATCTTGATTGTTACAGAATTCATTTGCATTAGAATAATTCTTAAGTAATTAGCAATGAACTATTGTAAAACAGACAGCGTCATTATCGTCCATGCCTTGTTAATTTTACGAAAATTGAGAGAATTTGGTGCACCTGCTTTGAAATTAAAAAGTCCCGCAATGCGCATGACAAAATTATTTTAATTTGTTGATTAAAATTCGCTTATATTGTTACATCAAACTCATCGTCGTAACTAATGCCAGTTGTCTACACAAATTTCTAGCATCTTTTTGTTATATCTGTGAACCTAATTAATAGACGAGTCTGACGGAACATTGGATGTCGATCATGCTGGTAATGTTGATGAATGACGACTTTTTCTCTGAGAAATATTTCATCACGTGATCTTACATTTCTGGTTTGAAATGCGTACTGTAAATCCAGTTTTATTCGCGAGAACTCGATTTTCGCGTAATTACGCGAGATCACTTACTCGCGAAAATAAAGTTCTCGCTAAATATTCTCATTTTAGATAACATGCTCCATCAACATTACATTTACATTTGACATACACACGCACGAAAATATAGTGTCGCGAATAATTGCATGGCTACCGATTCGCCAAAATAAGGTCCCGCGAAAATTTCTGGATCTACAGTATATCCTTCCCGATAGATACTTACAAATCTCCACCTCTGACTGACGAGGAATTTATCTGTACCTAAAAGTGTAAAATTAGCTTTGGATAAATCAGAAGTGCTTTTGGTATAATTTAATGTTAAAAATATCAGTTTAGTGACTAAAGTTATGTATTGGGTCTTACATTTGTGCATTTTCCAACCTCGAGCCCTTTGATTATTACATGACGAGATCCAGTACCATACTGACACAGCATGTCATATGAAAGTTAACAATATATAAAAATATACGGTATTAGTGCATTCGATTTTGAAACTATGTCACACATGCATTGAATAATAATAACTGGCACGAAATAAATATAGCCAAAACTATAGAAAAGCAGAACAGAAAAACAAGGAGATAAATGAATCAATATAAAGATCTAGATGATGTTATGGATAAATCCGAAAGAAATACTGTGCATGTACATGTACTAATGTTGTATTTTCTAATATGATTTTGTAGGTATACAATGTATTTGGTTCCCCACAACTCCAAAATTATTTGAAATAATTGACAAAATATTCAACTTTACAGTACATCTCATTCATACCATATGTACAACTAGTTTTCTTGAACATATGTATGCATGGCCGACAGACTACGGCTAACAAGTCTCTGAAAAGGTTTCAACTTAATTTTGCGGACTCTTGACAATTCAGTTGTGGGTCATTGAATTTCGAATTTGACACCAAATTCTTTTTCAAATGGAAGTATTCTTTGAAGTCTGTTTACATATACCCTTCGATTAAGCCCAGAAAATTACAACTTAAAATACTAGGTTCAAAGTTTATAATGCAGGTTACATAAATCATATGTTTTATGATTATTTTGTCATATGAAGATCAATATCACTAAAATAAAGATCGGAGCCCTCCTTCCCCCATTCCTTCATTATCCCGCTTTCTAAGCGGCTATGTAAAAATATAGGAACCAAGCTGAATCCGCAGAAAAGACAAGCAGTCATATCTCTATACTGTAGATCCGGTTTTATTCGCGAGAATTTTATTTTCGCGTATTTTTGCGAGATGACTAAATCGTGAAAATAAAGTTCTCGCTAAACATTCGAACCTAACATTAGCAAGGGCCATTAAGCATAAACTATTAAGTAAACATTCACATACGCGAAAATATAGTGTCGTGAACAATTATGCAACGACTGATTCGCCAAAATAAAGTTCAACGAAATTTTCTGGATTTACAGTAGTAGCATATAATGACTATCGGCCGGTCACTCGAGGCAGTCCTAGGTTCGATTCTGACATATTTTTTTTTTGTCTTCTGTCCTGTTTTATGTTTACCGCTCGTGATCACTCGGAGAGCAGTAGTTAGTGTGCTCATCTGCAGACCGTGGAGTTGTTGGTTAGATTCCGTCAGACGACACAGGCAATCGCCATTTCCTGTCCATCGGATGAGACAGTGAAATCTTAGGTCCCGTGTCACAGTGGTCTAGATATTGGTACGTTAAAGACCCCCCCCCCCCTCGCTTGCTCGGTGAGTGCATGTATCGAGTGCAGACCAAATTTGTAGCCCTTTGCCACTAAAAAAATAATTTTAAGTCATGTCTTTGATATTATAGTTTATATTTAACATTGCTGAAAACAGAGAAGTATTAGAAAATTAGAGATCCCGATATTAGCCTTCCGAAAATAAACTAGAAAATGTCTGTTATAATGGCATTGAATGCAAGCCCGGTTTATAACCGCTTGTAGCCAAGAGGCTGAATAATGAAGCGAATGTTAAAAGGGATAATCTAACGGTAAGTCACTATTCTGGGTTGATCCTTAGACAATAAGACCAGACACAGTCACGTGAAAGTAGAGATTTTGCTGTATAATAAAAACATCCAAAGATTTGTTTTATTTCATTTTGACTTAATTTATTCCTCTTATTTGTAAACTTTTATCATTTTCATTTAATTCTAAATTGTAGCCACAGAAATCAAATTTTCTCGTTTCTAAACATCAATTGCAAACAATTGCTTTTGCTTTTGGACGGTCGAGGAGCGTTCGACGGTGTTCCCGATGAGATACAGAATTCTTTCAAAAATATCTAAATTGATGTAATTATCTGTTTTGACAATAAACACGGGGCGGTTTATGAATGTACATTTCCAAAGATACTATTACAGTTTGCGACTCAGCGTTGTCCATGCTACCCATCTGCCTAACTCCCTCTTATTTACACAAACGTCAAATTGTCTCGTTCTTCTTTAAGAAAAGTAGTAATTTCAATCTTTGCATTTTTATTCAAGGCTGACATTTGACCGTTTAATTTTAGATATGAAATGTAAATTGTGCGCACGTGTTTAAAAATATAGATTGCGAGAGCATGTGGATGCCTGCACACGACGAGAGAGAGAGAGAGAGAGAGAGAGAGAGAGAGAGAGAGACTCTCTCTTCACTTATCAAGCGCAGACGAGGGCCTTTCAGGATCCGCCTTCAGATCAAAAGTCAGTAGTTGTGAAAGCGGAACATTTAAATACCGGTATGCGTACAATATTTTTGTGATGTTGTTTGATGGTCATTTCAAGAATCTTACATTTATATAGAGACATAAATGTATGTCGGAGAAGGGTTACATAATCAGTATATACTCGAGACTCAGGACGGTTGTATAATAACAGTTCTTAAAACAGATACCTATATGTGTATTGTATATATGGTGTATATGCTCCTCAAGAGGTTCTTAATTGTTGTTCATCAGAATAGAGTTTTAATTAACTTTACTAAAGTATATAGTCATACCGATGTTTTTTTTCATTTTCAATTTCGAAAGATAGTAAATCAACACGCAAGAGGAGTAGCTGTGCATTTAATGGACTGAAATCATGTACGTTTGAATAGTCCTTCCACAACGCTCCTTTGTTTATTATATTTTCAAAGAAAAATAAATAGATAAATAAATGAAAAATAGTTAAATAAATAGATAAAAATAAAAACAAGGTGACGAGAGCGATTTCTTTGTCAATGCATACAAGGAAGGATATTCGCATAGATTTACCATTAAAACGATCAGTCATAACGGTATTTCAAAGCGCATAGTTAACCGTTGTCTTTGAAGTTAGAATGAAGCTAAAATATATAACATCGACTGAAAGTAATAATCTTATTAAATTAAATGTGATCATGGCGTACATGTGTATTTATTCAATTCCCCTGGGTGCGTAAGTGAAAAGGATGTGTTTGAGGGAGTCTAGTTTCGTACTGAAATGGACATTGAGACATTGGTTAAAAGGCTACTTTTAAGGGTTCGAAATACATGGATAATTTCTCGAAACGCACACACTGAGAGAGAGAGAGAGAGAGAGAGAGAGAGAGAGAGAGAGAGAGTGATGCACGATCTCAAATTCCATATATTTCTTTACTTTTCTGTAAATGTTTTAAGTCTACTTTAAATATTAGTTATACGTTAAAGTCTTGCTATAAAAATCAAAACAAAATATTCTTTTAAAACAGAAACTATAGAAACCTATTAAGTTAGCTATGCATATTGAGTGGTCAAATTTACCTATTTATAGATGTCCCCCTCTTTAATTATCCCGTGGCCCTGCTGTCAGCAGTTCACTACAAAATGAAACAAGTAGCTTCAAATTTCACCTCAATTGTGAGCGATTAAAAAGTGCGAAAATGCTGACAAATAACTCAGTATCGATAAGGTATGATGGAACACGAAAGACGCGAAATGTATACGGATGTTTAAATAAAAATGAACAAAAGAAACGGAAAATGGGGAATGAGCCTCGCACCATGATATCGGCATACTGAGACATGAAGGGGTATAGAATATTCAAATCACATCTTATTTATGTATGTATACGTACATAATATTCATGAAGTTGTCGAGCGGAGGTCGTCTGCACTATTCAACTGTGCACTATTTACTGTCTGTTCCACATACATATTTCCCAGTCTCTCACGGTGTCGCGGATGTACATACTTATCTGCCGGAGTTGAGGACAAGTTTTTTTTTATCTATTTTTTTTGCTCTATCTCTCTTTGCGATAATTGTACGTCTGTACGGCGACAGTCTGGCAAATTAGGAAACCATGGAGAGATATAAAACCTATATTTAACTCTCAGTAACGAATCTTAACCGTGGAGTCGTTTATCATTAAGATGACGGAAAAGTCGTACTCAGCGGCTAGGTAATTTTTATTTTTCTCTAGGGTAAAGGATAAAAGAAATGGGTGGATATCCGTAAAATAACAAACAAGTGAGCGATATTTTTTTTTATATAAATTTGGTTGCTATTCAGGACTATTTCATGGTATTTAAAATTTCAGTCATTTTGAACAGACAATCCATCAAAACTGAATTGAAACATTGCGTTCTTAAGCGTTCTTAAAACATCTGTACGTGGTACAACCAAGTGCAAAGAGGAGAGGATTTTTTTATCAGATAAACTCTGAATTACACATACAATACGTGTTTTGCATTTAATTCACTTTATAGTATTCGCATGCGACCCAAAATATACTGCACTAGAAGTTTAATCTGAAATATGTATCATTTTTAATAGTCTAAAACTCAAGACGGTGATAAACATGTCAACTACTGCAGCTCATAACAATGAGAGTAAACACTCCAATAAAACCGATATTTCTTGTTCATTAGACTATTTAATAAACGCAAAATATATAAAATAAAATAATTTTGTGTTTTAATTTTTATTTTTTGAAAGCCTGATGTCAACAATGATCTCTCCGTATCACTCACCATGCATACAAAGCATACAGTATAGCCGACATGTTCCGCTTCAGCATAACAATGGCAGCTTTTTCTTTTTATGCAACTGCATCGATCCAACCGAGCCTGCGCAAGGTTACACGCGGTAAAAATAAAACTTGCAGCGTAGTCAAAGAGCGCGCAATTTAATTTCGGCAAAACTTTTTACAAACTTTGAGCGCACTTTATTTCGAAGTCTTATGTATTAAAAGAAGTTTATATCTGGGGATGTTAAGTCTAAATATGTGTTTAGCATACAAAGAAGATTGACGAGACTGCAGATTGGGCAAGCATTAACACGGCGCGCCGGGAAAGAGGTTTCTTGCACGGAGCAGTATATTGCGTAACATGGAAAAACATTGACAAACGCCATTAGAATGAATAAAACTCTAAATCACTGTTAAATAACAGAATATAACACAAAAGAAAATGAAATTAAATTTAATTCTTTATGAAATCTTCCTTCGAATAACGCTTTTTTCCACAGCTGTACTTGGGCTACAAATGCAACTGCACAATTTTTTTGTGTGTGTGCATGGTTTTCAATAGATGTTGATAAGCGTATTATCGTTAAAATCTCTATCAATACTTTATTACATTAAGCTCTGGTAGTGTTTCTTCTCGTCATTTCTTTTATGGGCCTGCTAATGCAGCTGTCTGGTCGAACCGTTATTCAATTTCTCTTCTGTAGCCTCTCATTGCAGCCCTCTCTAAGTCTTGAAACTCGCTCTTCTGTTTGCCAAAAGTCGCGAATATACCAGCTGCCGTGCTAAAAGAAAAAGCTCTGAAAATAGATAAATAACCACTCTTGATTCTTATTATGAACTTGGAACAGAAGGCTTTCGATAAATAATGCTACGAGGGTCTTTTTGCCTCTGCCTGCACGTTTTTCATGCGCGTGTTTTGAAGCATATTAGGTTGATAAATATCATAATACACATGCAGTTGAAAGGCTTTAATTACATCTGCAAATTGAAATTTTAACACAGAATCAAGGCTCTTTGTTGCAGTTGAACTTTAGAAGCGATCCGGCTAATTTCCGATGTTGGGAACATTCATTTTTAAAAGTTTTTTCGGCAGGTGCCCGTCTCTCAGAAAATGACGCAACTTCTGCATCCATTAGCAATATGAATTGATGACGCAAAATTCGGAGAAATTCATATGCCATCTTGAAGCTAAATTTATGTCTGAAAAGTCTGTCAAATGCTGGAAGAGGGAACATAATAAGAGCCTTGCTCGTATGTTGTAGACCCGAGGCGACCCCAGAACAATGTAGTTTACGACTCCAGGAGCGGGACAATTGGATCCAAATGTTAATATCGCCAATACAACGGTACCTACACATATAACGCGCTGGGACTCATTTTTCATTTTCTCGAAGACTGGGTACCTTTAGTCATTGAAACAAAAGCAATTGTGAAGAAACACGGCGAATCAGATGGTAGCCAAAACAAGTATCTTGCATATGGACAAAGTACAGTCTCCACGCGACAGCATTGAGCCATATTAAATATGCAGAGAAGTGAACAAACAGAAAGCTATTTCTCCCAAAGAAATTAAAAAAACATATGTCTGTTTTTCGAATTGAGGGAAACAAGTTTTTTTAAAAGTTGCAAAAAGTGATTATCATGATAGTTCTGCTTACTTTACAACGAAACATTGGCAGCTAATTTGCATTGAAACTGATGTTGTTTTTCTCAGAACTGTGGGAACCAGCCATTTGTTTCAAGAAAATGTGAGACAAGCTCAAAAAGTTCTTAAAACTTTGTAAACTTTGAATTAAAATAGTTTGGGTATTGCAATTTTTTCACGTCTGAATCATGTTTGTTACATGGTAGTAATTCTATACGCACTTACTTCCCTTGCTGTTTGTGCCCGGTGAGAGTTATGCAGACTTTTAACTCTCTCTCTCTCGTTATCATTCTGAAAATATACATTCTTCGACTATTTAATTTAGATGTTAAATAAATATATTAAAGAACTAGAGAACCCCTGCCATGTTTCTTGCCATACAATTTCTTTACAGTTCTCATATATCAGGTTTAAAATAAAGTTTGATTTTTTTTATAAAAGAACAAAAATTAACGAATATGAAGTTGAAAATGCGAAAAGACTTTTTTAAAGCAAACGGCGCGGATATGCAAACAATACATTAAGATAACTGTCACTTTAATTTGGCTGTGTGTTTACTTAAATTTGTAATAAATCTTATTTCATTGAATGGTTTTACACCTGTGAAATTTTACACGACAGGTAACAGAACTTTTAAATGTTTACCTTTGCAGGTAAAATTTAGTTCATATCATGCATCCCTCCAGGTAAAAGTTGATCACCACGGCGGATCGTATTACACCACGAGAGTTGATCACCATGACTCGATTATCTTAAGGATGTTGGTCGGTTTGTTGTTTTACATCCCACTCAAGAATCTTTCACTTATATCAAGACGTCACCGTGTGCCGATGAAGGGCGACAAATTTTGCCTATGCACGGCACTGCTGGCCGTAGAGCAGGGAGGGGTCTTTTACGTGCCAACACCTAATACGACAGGGACGGTAAACCATGGAGTGGCGTTGTGGGACTCGAACCCTGGACCCTTCTATTCTAAGTCGAACACGCTAACCACTCGGCAACGGCAACCCCATGGTTATTTTGTAATGGGGGTTCTTTAACGTTCCGACACCTACTGTGACACACGACCTCATTTATTTTAGTTTTATCCGATGGTCAGGGAAAGTCAAATGCAGCGTGACACGGATTTGGACACACATTCTCCTTCTGATCGTGAGGTCATGGGTTCGAATTCACGCCGCGCCACGGTGAAGTCTACATATATGAAGTTAAATTGTAACCGATTATATCTATGGTGGTACTGTACAGCAGTGCAATTGAAAAAAAATACACAAATTTAATACTTCCGAATGGTTGTATTGTTGTCGTCCAACTCAAGAATTAATCACTAATATAAAGACGTCACCGTATGGCGGTGAAAAGCTTTAGGTTGTGTCTGTACTTGGTACTTATGCTCATTAAATAGTGAGGGTTAATCACCATGCCGACAGTTACTGTGACACGGGACATAAGTTTAAGCTGTCTCATCCAAAGGACAGGAAAAGCCAGTCACAGCAGGTCGTGGGTTCGAGCCCACGATCTTAAGGTCAGATGTCGGGCACGCTAGCCACGGAATCACGGCTTTCCTCAAAATAATTCGTATGTGGCCATGTGTTGAAATAATACACTGGAAGGTATAAAATAATATTCTAAATTTGATGTCGGGACAGCCGTGACGTAGTGATTAGCGTGTTCGCCTTGTGGTAATGAGGGCCGGGGTTCGAGCCCGAGCCACGCTGCAGTTTGCTGTCCTTGACTTATAGATAAGACAGTTAAAACCGAGATTCCGTGTCACAGTAGGTATCGGCACGTTCAAAAATCTTGCTCTACGGTCATATGTGCCTAGCATAGGGAAAAATCATCGCCTTTTTGGCATACGGAGACGTCTCAATAAAAGTGAAAGATTCTTCATTGGGAATTTTAGCAACAATACAACCAACCAAACATTATTTGATATCAGATGTTGAGGATACAGTAACACAAAAAAAACCCCATCAGACTGGTTAATTTACCGTACGCAAGTCATACCATAGTGCAAACGTAAATGAATTCGTAGAGCAAATCATATACGATTTGTCAAGCAAAAATACCAAAAGATGTGAAGTCATATAGAAATTCAGGTACTCGTGAAGTAATGAAATAATATAAACATAAAGTACAATAAAACTAATTAACACAACGTGATTAGGGAATTCAGGTTTTTTTCAGGGGGTTCGAAATTTTTTTTTGGGGGGGGGGGGCTTATGGCAAGAGNNGGGGGGGGGGGGGGGCTTATGGCAAGAGAAACAACCCCGTGAAACGAGCATCTACGTATCATTGACCGCTGATTGTATATACTTTGCCAATTTCTAGTGGGGGTGGGGGGGGGGCAGACCCCTTCATCCTTCTCCCACTAGATCCGCGCATGGAGTCGTGCTGTAATACTCAAACACGTGATACCCTACTGCGACAAAATACATAGAAGTTATTCAGTAATAAATACATTTCCACCTGAAATCAAATCATAGTGATGATAACCGTGACGTAATATAGGAATAATACTATTTTTGATTTCATACAGAAGTAATAATTCACGTGAAACCATACAATAATACGTATACACGTGATGTCATAAATATTTTTATACATGATTAGTAATACAGTTTTACTAATGCACGTGATATCTTAAGTAAAGTGTATAACTTAGAGGTATGGAGTAATACTTATACACGTGATGTCATAAGTGGCACTTATATGCATGGAGGAATACAGTATACTAACAATGTGATGTCATAAGTAACATCCATACGTCTGGAGTAGCACAGTATTTCAAATACACGTAACGTTAAACAGAAGTTCAAATATACGTGAAGTCATACAGTAATTTAAATTCAGGTCGACTCCTGCTGCAGCATAAATTTATGAGGTGTCTTATTGGAGCACAAATGCATCCCAAACATGCACCCATATCCAAAGAATTGAAGTTATAAATCAATTTAAATATACGTGAGTTCCTACAGTTATACCAATAAAATTTGAAATATAACAAATAGCAAAACTGTCAAATATCAAAAAGTAGATATGACCGCATACAGAAAGGCAACCAAAGACATCAAACGGAAATTAAAATAGGCATGAAGTGAAGTCATTCAGCAAAACAAACACACATGATGTCATACAGAAATAAAAAAAAACAAACAGCAATTCAAACACATGGTGCCATGTAGCAATGCAAACACACAGAAGTCATAAAACAGTGCAATCACACAAAGTCATTGAGCAATACAAACACGCATAAACTCATACAGCAATACAGGTTAACATAATGTCATACAGAAACACTAACATACGATAAATCATACAGCAGAGCTTTACAACAAATCGAATGAACTCATAAAGCATAACGAGTACTACACATGCAACGCACCCATACAGCAAAATACTTACACTCGAAGTCATACAGAAAAACAAACAACCATGAAGTCATACTGCAATACAGACACACTGCTGTATGACTTATTGTGCATAAATTTGTATTCTTGTATGACTTACCGTGTTTATGTATTGGTGTATGACTTTTCGCACATTTGCATTGCTGTATGACTTATCGTGTATTTGTATTTCTGCATCGCTCCAAGTGTGCTTGTATTGCTGAATGGCTTCATGTATATTTGTATTGCTGTATGACGTACCTTGTATATGTACTGCCGTGTGACTTATCGTGTATTTGTATTTCTGTATGAGTTCATGTGCGATTGAGTTGCTGTACGATTGTGTATTTTCATATTCTTATTTCTGTATCGCTTCATGTGTATTTGCATTGCTGTTTAATCGCATGAAAACTTGTATTGCTATTTGCCGTCATGTGTATTTACCTTGTTATATCTTTATTGCTGTTAGACTTATCGTGTATTTGTAGCACGAAGCTGTGTAGCTTCACGTGTGATTGTATTGCTGTACGACATCATGCTGGATATTTGTATTGCTGTGACGTATCGTGTATTTGTATTGCTGTATGAGTTCATGTGTAATTGAATTGTTCTACGACTTATTGTATATTTTCTCTGTATAACTTCATGCGTATTTGAAATGTTGAATGAGTTTCTATGTGCTTGTATTGCTGTTTGACTTATCTTGTATTTGTAAAATTTCATATGTGTTTGGTATTTCTGAATGACTGTGTTTGTATTCGTCAGCAATAAAACACACGTGAAGTCATACAGCAATACAATAACACACGAAGTCATACAGCAAAATAAACACACGTGTGCAGTCATACAGCAATATAGACACACTTGAAGTCATGAAACAATATAAACTTTCAAGTGCAGTCATATAGCGATATAAGCACACGCAGTCATACAGCAATATAAACACACGCAAAGTCATAAAGCAATATAAACAAACGTGAAGTCATACAGCAATATAAACACACGTAAAGTCATACAGCAATATAAGCACACGTGAAGTCATACAGCAATTTAAACACACGTGAAGTCATACAACAATATAAACACACGTGAAGTCATACAGCAATATAAACACACGGTATGTAATAAAGCAATATAAACACACGTGAAGTCATACAGCAATTTAAACACACGTGAAGTCATACAACAATATAAACACACGTGAAGTCATACAGCAATATAAACACACGGTTTGTCATATAGCAATATAAACACACGTGAAGTCATACAGCAATAAAAACACACGTGTGAAGTCATACAGCAATATTAACACACATTAAGTCATGAAGTAATATACGCACACCTGAAGTCATACAGCTATATAAGCACACGCGAAATCATACAGCAATATAAACACACGTGAAGTCATACAGAAATATAAGCACACGTGAAGTCATACAGCAATATAAACAAACGTGAAGTGATACAGCAGTAAAAACACACGTGAAGTCATACATCAATATAAACACACGTGTAGTCAAACAGCAATATAAACAAACGAGAAGTCATACAGCAATATAAGCACACGAGAAGTCATACAGCAATATTATAACACATTAAGTCATGAAACAATGTAAACACATGCAAAGTCATAAAGCAATATACAAACACACGTGTCAAGTCATACATCAATATAAACATACGCAAAGTCATAAAGCAATATACAAACACGTGTGAAGTCTTACAGCAATATAAACACACGCATGGAGTCATATAACGATATAAACGCACGCGGAGTCATGCAGCAATATAAACACACGGTATGTCATACAGCAATATAAACACACGTGAAATCATACAGCAATATGCAAACACACGTGTGAAGTCTTACAGCAATATAAACTCACGTGAAGTCATATCACAATATAAAGGCAAGTGGAGTCATGCAGCAATATAAACACGTGAAGTCATAAAGCAATATAAACACACGTGAAGTCATACAGCAATACAGACACACGTGAAGTCATAATGCAATGCAAACACACTTGAAGTCAATCGCATAATAATGAAAATACATGTTGAGTCCCTAAAGAATCCAAAAACACATGAAGTTATACAGCTCTCGAAATACAAGTGTAATTCTCCTGTAATTAAAAACTTAGAAGCTTAAGAAAACTTAAAGTACAGATGTACCAAATACATATAATGTCATACTTGTAGAAATAGGAATGCACATTTAAACATTTTATTCGTACGTACAGGTATAAAAAGAAATAAAGAGAAGAAACCTACAACTATCATAATACTCGCATTGTGTCCCATAATACACAGATACAAATAAATGGAGTAAATCAAATACAGGTAATATCCTACTACAGTCAAAAAATACAATTATTACTTATCATACAGTAAAATAAATACATGTAATGTCATACTACAATCCAAATATAAAAGTATCATATAGTAAGACAAGTGCATGTAATGACATACGACAATCGAAATGACCCTTTATCACACAGTAAAACAAATTTATGTAATGTCACACTATAATCCCAATACCGGGTATACCCGGATCATGGTATGGTATGGTACTGTTGTTAAACGCCCCACTCAAGAATATTTCACTCATTTGGAGACGTCACCGTGTGCCGATGAAGGACTACAAGTTTTGCCTATGCTCGGCACTGCTGGCCGTAGAGCAGGTACTGTGACGCGGTACCTCGGTTTTTAACTGTTTTATCCGTAAGACAGGGACGGCCAACCACGGAGTGGCGCTACGCGGCTCTAACTCAGATCTTTCTACTAGTATTCGCAGTCGAACACGCTAATCACTCATCCACGAAGGCCCTACTCGGATCATAAAGTAAAACATAAACATACAGTGTCATACTGCAAACCAATTATACGGGATATGACTCTATAAAGCAAATGCATGTGGTCTTATATTGCAATCCAAATATGTACGTCAAGGTAAAAAAAGGGGCTCTGTTGTTTTAGATAGATACGGCATATTTGGCAGCATACATCAACACAAATTCACGTAATGTCATACAACGTACCATATCTATACACCGGAAGTAGTACGATATCAGACGAATATCTGTTATCATGATAAAAAGTTATATAGATCTAATTCTTATGCAATAGTCTGAATGTTTCGTAGATTTGATACAAAATGTGTTTTATGTTAATGATACCGATGGCATTGAAAAATCATTAATCCAAGGACAGACAACCTCAGTCAAAGTAAAAGAAAAATATAAAACAAATGATAATCCACAAAACAACTCTGAAAACTAGAACTGTCCTAACGGGATTTATAACCCTGTGGCAGCTATTATGTTGCCGAAACTATTTTCAAGGAACAGAGTCATGTTACTTTGACCTTTGACCTTCCGACCGTCAAATTGATAGGGATCATCTTTGAGTCATGAGCAACACATGTATTAAGTATCAGCACTGCAGACCCTTGGGTACTTTAGTTATGATGTGGAAATAAATGGAAAGACAGACAGACGGACAGACAGACAGACAGACAGGCATAAAGACATACAGACAGACGGACGGACGGACAGACATGATGAATCCAGTATACCCCTACAAGTTTGTTGATGGGGGGGAGGGGAGTATAATTAGAGATTGAGAATTACAAACCTACTAATACCCAGGAATGAGTTCAGGTGCTCCAGAAGGGTAAGCGACTCCTGTTTCATGCGTGGCATCTATAGTGTTACGTCGGGTATAAGTCATGTCTAGTAATGGTCAATACGGCAAGGGGATAAAATATCCCTTACACTTTATGAAACCTTTACTTTGTAACGGCGACCATTAAATTTAAAAATATTTTTCCTTGTCGATATTTAACAAGGTATATCCACTCGAAAGTACTTGATTTTTTCATTATAACACTATGTGTAAGATATATGTAACATGAAATAAAATGAAACACGATTTACTACATACCATCACTAATGTGTAGAAGTTTGTTGGTTGCATTGCTGTTTAACGTCCTACATTCATAAATCTTTAACTTATATATAGACGCCACCGTGTGGCCTATGCCTTGTCACTAATATGGCCACTGAGCCTCTGACACCTACTGAACCTCGGTTTACACAGCCTCATCCAAGAAACAGGGACAGCGAACTGCAGCACGGCGCGGATTCGGACCCTCGACCTTACGATCAGAATTCGAACATGCTAAGCACTGAGTCACAGCGCACCCCTAACGTACATGATGTTTCTGTTATATTGTCTTTCAATAACCGGGACTTTCAAAATTTGGCATATATTTCCTGTTGATCATCAGATCAATGGGAGTGCAAAGAGCAGTTTGTCTGCTTCTTACTTTGACTTACTCTTATCGATTGAGAAGGACAGTGCACTTCAAACCTCCCTTTACGATAAGCGTGACGATTTCAATTTAACTATCATGAACTTAGTACAAATGTCCCATCTTCTCCTACCTGTGACCTGTTCAAATCTTTTCCGTTATGCCAGGGCATGCTACTCTTACGAATTCTTTATTCGGAGAGCTAGGCGACCCTTCAATAGACTACTCGCACAGGGATATGTTATTTTGAACGGTTGATATTATCTCTGCAAAAGTTTTATCGTCAATACGGAGAACTTGTAAAACAATACCCCCCCCCCCCTCTACAGGACCCTAATTGATATTCTTTAGCGCGACAATATATAGTGACTACATTTTGCTGGTCAGATCAGGAGCACATGGCATTTTCAAGCGAAACTGACTTTTCACCGAACTCATTGGGTTCTAGTGGAACATTTGTGACGGGTATGGCATGCAAAGAGAACGCTGACTTCTTCCGGATACCTGGTTCCATACCATTACGGATTTTCAATTGTTTTCCGCGTTAAGACTGTTACTTGTCTCTTGTCGTGTTTGTTGGGACTTGGAATTTCGCACATTCCTTGCTCCCTATGCACCTTTATTGTATTGTACATGTGTGTTATTGTTTCACATTCAATTCAAGAATCGTTTACTTAATAAACGTCCACGTCCATTGAGAAACTACTTTTTAAATTCAGAATAAATTATTTACCATCAGTAAGTACCAAAACTATAGCTGGCATGACAAATGTTGTTCAAAGTTCCCAACGGCGTAGAAATTATATAGTAAGAAGTTTGCGGACAAATTCAACGTTAACAAACTATATCAACTCTCAGTATTTTTTCCATTTTATATGACTATCTTATTACATGTTGATTTATAATCAATTAAAGTTTGTCTAGTAGAATGAAGTTTTTTAACATGCTTTTATATTTTCTTGGGGGGGGGGGGCTACTCATATAAAAATATGTATGAATCTTAAGTCTCAATAAAACAAATGTTGAACAGAGCACGAAATTTAACTGGAACTTTTGCTTACATTTAAGCGGGAGTTTACGTTTGCTTTGAAACAACAATCACTACATCTGTAGAACATTACTTCCATTCCTTTTTATTGGAAATCACGTTGAGCAGTGCCGGGTAAAACGTCGTATTTCACGTCACAATAGACAGCCAGAAAAGGAGTGAAACGTGTGTGACATCACACATGATAAGCATAGAAGATGCGTAAGCATGTAATGAGGTAAAGGTTAATTTACATATGTGTCACGTGGTGCAGTTATAAATATTATGATAGAATATAACTATTAAATTAATATTTGGGAAAATGTAAACTTTCAATTTTTAACAAGAATATATTAAAATAATTTACTATTATCTTTAATTCCAGGACTACTAACTGGATAGCTGTTTCATTGAATTTGTTTTTTAGTTGATATTCATAAATAACCTAATGAATGCAAACTGAAAGAGGTTCAATTTCAATGCTCAGATATGCAGTATAACCCGAAAATGATTATGTGACGGTGATTTAATGTTCGTGATTTTCGTCGTTTTAAAAAAGGCAAATGCGAAGATGAAAGCGAAAATTTCAAACTGAACTAAAGTATTTGCTTGCTTTTACAAATGTAAGTTTACATATTTCTTTTTATATTCAACCTTCATAGTAATAAAGTATTAACAGCTAGGCCTGAAGAAAATTTATAAAAATAAAACAACTGAAGCACCAATGTAATTATTTTGTTTTTGTTTTTTGTTTTATTTATTTATTTATTTATTTATTTATTCATTTATGTTTTATTTGCCCAGGGCTGATAAAATAGGGGCTAAGAATTTACAGGTATGCAAGATATAGTGTCCCTCTTAATGATTAACATTGTCTTATCCTCTCCACCCGATACGCAATGGAGAAAATGTTTTAGAGGGGTAAAATTACCAATGTTGTCCCAGGAAAGACTTTAACAAGTATTAAGCAGTACGCCAAAACTGTAATTTCAAAAACCAACCAGTTTCTTAACAAATATACTTGAAAATAGAAATTGAACATAGCATTTTAAATTGGGATTTAATATAAATGTAAAATGGTATACATAAATGTATCTTATACTTATTACTTGATTGGACAAAAATTAATATGCAATATAATACGACAAAGTATACAGTTTTAGGACAACACCAGATAAACAGACGTATGACATCACGATGCACATGGATGTATGACATCACGAGACACGTTTGTATGAGAGAGTGTTGTTAAGTGTTGTATGACATTGCGAGGTATCATGAGGAAAATGGTCTAATGGCATCATGGGGTATACAGATGTATGACATCACGAGACATACGGTTATATGAGAAAGTGTTGTGTAATGTTGTGTGACATCACGAAGCATATGACTGTATGACATTGCTAGATACACGATTGTTTGACATCACAGGATATATGGTTGGACGACATAACAGGACATGTGGCTGTATGACATCACAAAGCACATGGTTGTATGCTATCAGAAGGTATACGGTTGTTCGACATCACAAGGTATATGGTTGTAAAATGTGAAAAGACATATGGCTGTACATCAAAGGGCATATGGTTGTATGACATCATGAGGCATATGGTTGTATGACATCTAGAGGGATATGACTGTATGACATCGCAAAGAATGTGTTGTATGATGGTATGACATCAAGGCATATGCGTTGGAAATGTTGCAAAAAGACCATCTCACTCAGTTGACCTCCTTGCATTTAAGACCATCAAAATCAGGGACTGTTTTAGCAAATTCTATACTGCTACAGTTTTGTAAGATTCTGATATCGAAGGTCCACTGTATTTTCACATAACTATTCAGATATTGTGTAAAATAAAACATATATCTCATAGAGCATACATGTTTTCCAGGAAATCAAGTTCCTCAATACTCTTCGAAGTTCTATTTCTATATACGTGTGTAATGCAACGTATCTGTCATTTAGACTTCATTTTAGTGTTTAAAATGCCATCTTAGTTTGCTGTGGAATTGTCCACTAATAAAATGAAATGGTAAGGATATAAAAAGAATATTTCTTAAATTAAGTATACTCACTACTCTGCGTTTGAATAAGATTCAGCATATGTTTTTAAAAGTCCATAAGTCAAAGTTCATATATATCATAACCTTAATTGTTCGGTATACATGTATTTCCTTGATGATAAAGTCCAAAACAATGAAATTACAGGGATGGTACCGACAATATGTATTTCTCTAAATTTAAAATAATAATTATTTCTAATCAATACTTCGGACATTGGACAACTGCTCCGTTGATTCTTCGTTCGGTATAAATGTTAAACTTGACAGAATCACTGATTCTATACTTGTGTGAACAAAGCGGGAGAACTCGAATGTAGGTAGGTAAGTAGGTATATGTATGTACATA
>JACSZP010011692.1:0-16574 GCA_016161895.1 Pinna nobilis
CTACTGGATTGGGGGAGGACGGTTGGCACCGCCATCAGGCATGGGCCTCATCATGATTGGGCATCTGGACGGCCTTAGACACACGGTGGGCCTAGCCGACGCAGGTATTAAGCAGTGCAAATCTTGCAAGGAAGAAAGAATCCCTAAACTGAATGGATAAAGAAATGCCTTACATTGTTTTTTGAAACCAATCATTGGCTCAGATCATTATAGATAAATTCAAATAGCTATGACCCCACACCTACACCATCCCTTTCTAAACTGCCCTAGTTATTGTATTGTTTTTTTTAACGTCACGCTCAAGAATATTTCACTCATATGGAGACGTCACCGTGTGCCGGTGAAGGGCAACAGATTTTTATAAAGAATTCGTTAAAAAAGGAGAGACCATCGTGGCGCAGTGGTTATCATGTTTGCCTTCTAGCCGTGGGGTCATGGTTTCGACTCTGCGCCAGGCTACAGTTGGCTGTCCCTGTCGTTCGGATGAGACACAGAAAAAACGAAGCCCAATGTAACTATAGCCTAGGTGTCGGCTGGCATGTTGAGAAACATCCCTGCTCTACCGTCATAAGTGCCGAGCATAGGCAAAAATTGTCGCCCCTCACCGACGTCTCCATAATTATAAGTGAAAAATTCTTCTTGAGTCCTTTATCGAAATGTTACGTCGTTACTTATTTAAGGTAGAGCTTCGTGTTTCCACGCCTAGGTCAACATGGTAAATGACATAGTGGTGACGGAAACCTGGAGAGAGAGAGAGAGAGAGAGAGAGAGAGAGAGAGGGAGAGAGAGAGAGAGAGAGAGAGTTTAATCACGTAAATAATTTTTTTTTTCAGACAAACTTACTCATCATTCTCAGCCTAGCTAAAATCATCGACGCAAATGCTAGCACTCGCGCTCTTTTCCCGAACTTTGGTGAAATATATGTTTTGTTTACTCTTATTTTTATTTGGGAAGATAAACTATTTCTGAGATACAAACACAGATTGGCAAAGCACGCGTGGTTGAAAACGTTAACAACTTCATGCAGTTTTCAAGGAAATTGAGGTGGCGCTCGGTCATGACCGCGTAGAGGAGTCAATCATTTATTTATCTAGTCAGTAATCACCAAAAACCGGTTGAAGATACGTTCACTTAAATATACAGAACGTTTGGCGGGGGATTAGTCGCAACGACACAGACTGAGTAATCGCAACCCCGTTTCGAACCCAAGACCCACCGTACCTAAGTGGAACGTCCAAAAGACCTCCCATACTCAAGAAGACCGTCTTTACGATAACAAGAACTAAGGAACTGGTTGAGAACGCCTGTAAGATTTTCCGTCTTGAAAAAGTAACGCCTCGAAGACCTCTCGTACAAATGAAAAGAACACCTCTAGAATTCCCATACATAAGGAGTGGAACTCTAATTCCTCTCGTACTCAAGAACAATTCCCCCGAGAGACTGTCTTTAAGGCCATCAGAAGTAGTGGCGAATCTTAGACCTCCCGTGCTCAAAAGGAACGCCACTAAGCTAGACTCCTCCCGTACTCAAGAACAATTCCTCCGAGAGAATGTCTTTAAGACCATCAGAAGTAGTGGCAAATCTTAGACCTCCCGTGCTCAAAAGGAACGCCACTTAGCTAGACTCCTCCCGTACTCAAGAACAATTCCTCCGAGAGAATGTCTTTAAGACCATCAGAAGTAGTGGCGAATGCCTCTATAGGATCTCCCATGCTAAAAAGGAACGCCTCTAAGATAGACTCCCTTCATTTTTTCAGGAGAACGCATTCAATACCTTCCGTGCTCATGGAAAACGCCGAAACTGAAGGAGAACTCGCCCTATTACATCCAGTACTCAAGGAGTACGCCACTGTTAACCACTGTACTCAAATAAAACACATTTAAGACTTCCCGTACTCAAGGAGAACACCTCTTACGTACTTAAGGGGAAATCCTCTATGATCCTCAGTATTCAAGAAGTAGAACGCTTCTTAACTCTCCCGTAATCAAGGAGAACGCCCCAGTTACTCCCGGAAAACACCCATGTGTCCCAAAGCGCTCAGGAAGAACGCCTATTTACTAGGCTACTACCCTCTGTACTAAAAAAAAGAACGCCTCTTAGACCTCCCGTACTCAGAATACCTCTATGACCCCGAATCTATGGACTCCCGTACTCATCAGAACGCCTTTCACACCTCTGGAACTCGCTTTCTAGGCCTCCGAAACTGAAGGAGAACGCCTCCTAGCCCTCCTGTACTCAAGTAGAATGCCTTTAAGTCTCTCTATACTCGAAGAGAAGGCCTCTTAGATTCAGATCTCCTGAGAAGAATACCTCTTAGACTTCACATACTCAAGGAGAAAGCCTCTTTGTTCCCCAGATCTCAAGGAGAACGCATGTATGACCCCTCGTACTTAAGGAGAAAGCTTCTATGATCTAAGTACTCAAGGAGAACACTGCTGGACCTTAAGAAGAATGCCTCCATGGCCCTAGCTGCAAAGAAGATCTCTATGACTCCTAGTACTCTAGGGGAACGCCTATATGACCTCTCATACTAAAGAAGAACGCCTTTAATACTCTCTGTGCTCAAGAGGAAAGCTTCTTAGACCTCCCGTACTCAAGAAGAACGCTTCTTAGACTCCCTGGTCTCAAGAGGAACGCTTCTAAGACTCCCTATACTCAAGAAAAACGCCTTTTAGTGCTCCCATAATCTAGAAGAACGCCTCTAAGACTCATTGTACTAAAGGAGAACGCCCCTCAGACATACCATACTAAGAGAGAACGCCTCTAAGACCCTCTGTACTCAAGGAAAACGCCTCTAAGAATCCAACACTGTACTCAAGAAGAACGCCTCTATAACTCCCTGTGCCCAAGGGGAAACGCGCCCTAGACCTCCCGTACTCAAGGAGAACGTATCAAAGACTCCCTATACTCAAGGAGAACGCCTTTTGGACCTCCCGTACTCAAAGAGAAAGTCTCTTAGACCAGTAGGCCACCGAGGAAGTACGTAGGTAAGGAGGCAGATACGTACATGTATACATGTATATGATTGTATACAAGTTAACAGTCTTATGATGTCTTTCGACAATGCAATAAGCACAAGAAGACATTTCAAATACATTTGTACTAGCTTCAAAGTTCATCATGTCGGCCACAAGTATGTTCACCATCATCTCATTCAATTGTCTTGTTGATTGTGACGGGGCAATCTCCCCGTGGTTCTTACTTCTATGACGTAGGCTCTGCACGTGCAAATTCTGGGGACCTTGAGAACACACAGTTTCATAACAGGGAAAAAGTGGAAAATTCTCGCCATCTGTTTCAGATAAAACTGAGTAATCATCTGCTAATAGAAAACAACTCTTAAATACATATCATAGATAGAACATGAAGGATATATTACATCACACAATGCAAAAGCATAAGATGGTATGTGTAGGACATTCAATATCTTCTTTTTGTTTTCAACATGGGAAGAAACCTCCAGAAAACAGCTATTGGTAACGGACTATTCTCTTGGAGAATGTTTCAAATCATCTGCAGAAAACCAATCGCTTTTAACAATTTTTAACCAGATGATTTTTTTTTTTGAAAATGGAGAACCATGTGTCCTAAAACATCGTACAAATACATGTGTACTTCTTCTTTCTTTCTCCATTTCATTTAAGATATTTTCATGTTTGATCATGTTTTTTTTTTGCTAAATGTTGGATTTAGTTTACTTTTTTTGTTTCACGCTCTTAAGACGTACTCGTACGTGTCTAAGCCATATGTATGATACCATAACCTTATTCAGTGATAAGACAAAATTATAACGACGTCATATTTCTAATCCAAATGACGTCAATTCTGATAAAGCGACGTCAACCGTACTGTCTAGTAAGCTGCAATACACTTGGCAAAATTTCCGCGAAAGTGTGCGTGGATATGATAAAAGCCATCAAAACTTTAAACCACGTGATTATGTCTATTTTACATTACAGATACCTATCATAGATCTGTATTAAAAGGGGTAACGTAGAACATACCAAGGGGTATTCCACATTCAAAAAGTCGACGACAGACAAAACCTAGGCCAAAACAAAAAAGGAGACAAAAATGCACACAGAAATACACTTATAACTAAAAATAGAGTTACACGAACCCCACTAAAAAACCGGGAGTGAGTTCAGGTGCTCCGGAAGGGTAAGCAACTCCTGCTCCACGCGTGGCACCCGTCTTGTAATACATTGTCGAATACACGAATAAGTCACAATTGGTGATGGTCATAAACAAGAAGGGGAGAATCGGGAGTAGGTATGCTACAAGGGGAACATATCCTTTATCATCTGTTTATACTGGTTAACCTTATTGCTCAACCAGGTCATGATGGCACGCCGTGTCACATATCAAATACGGGAATAAATCACAATCGGTGATGGCCATAAAAAGGAAAAAGGGTTGGACGGGATTAGGTATGCGACAAGGGGAACATATCCCTTATCATCTGTTTTACAGATTTACCATAAAGGTCAATGGTCAATTGGTCATCAACCAATCATGGTGGCGACCACAAAACTTTCGAAGAGATGACTTCAATCTAACCATAAGGAACCCTTGGTCAAGTAGCTTCTTTGTCAGCAGCAAACGTCTATCAAGGAAATCCTGATAGCAAACACATGCTCTGGAATATCTTATCAATTGAGAAATATATACTCCATAGGCAGGTGCTGCTGGAATATTGCCACATAAAAATGGAAAGTTCACAATAGGGAAGTTGAAGTCATCTCTTTTGTCGTAAAGTTTAGTTTTCAGCCGTCCTTCACTGTCAATCTCTAGGTGTAAGTCGAGATACCAAGCAGACTTGGCGGTTTCCGTGGTGTCCTTTATTTCAAGTTCATTTGGATAGATGCGTTCAACGTAGTCACCAAACTTAGTATTATTTAATGAAATACCGTCATCTATATAAGAGGAGCGTGAAGTTAAAGGACCGGTCTAAGTTCTTGTCATTAGTCTTTAGAAGCCCCTGTATGAAGTCAGCTTCATACGTATAAAGAAATAAGTCAGCAAGAAGAGGAGCACAATTTGTGCTCATCGGAATGCCCACGTCGCGGAGAAATGTTGAAAATATTCATCACATTCACAGAGCTACAAGACGGGTTTGAAAGAATACCTATACCATCGACTTTGTTAGTCCAATGGTATATATTCTTGATGATTCGGACTCGCATTGAAAGTATGGAATGATCAGGCTGGTTCAAATGCTAATATACTATTTCGTTAGCATTATTATTGATGCCTGATCGATGACCATAAGTTCGTTTGCGAAGTTCACCCTTCGTCTCACCGACATATACCAAACCACACAAATTACACTCCAATCCGTAGACTATGTTGCTTGATTTGCAATTCAGATCATCATGGCTCCTAGTATAGTATGGTTTGTTTGTTAAATTTCTGGTAAACTGAGGGTCTGTAATTAGAATATTGCATGTTTGACATTTTTTGGCTGTGCATTTAGTATAATACAGTGTTGTTCAGAGTCGTTATAATCCAAATATCTTGTAATTGAATAAAACACGGTCTTATTGATGAATCTGTATTTCTGTCTTGAAAATGGTGATCCGACTGATGAACATCCGGTTAAGGGGTCAGTAGTTATAGGTACACCTGCCATAACGGACGACGCCGTGTCCATATTGTCGTCAGGTTCGGACCTTTTTATACTGGGCGACGTCCGAGCCAGTATTCTCTGTGATATATGTTTCATGCATGCAAATGCATAGCTGTTAGACGTGTTCTATAAAATACATAGCTGTCAGACGTGTTCTATGAAAATCAAATTAGGTACAGCTTGAAATCTGATTGGATAGAGACACATAAAAAGAAACAACTGAAAACAAACAAACTTATCCCGGTGGACTCACAACATATTATATGGACCTGGAATATTCTTAATCTAATTATCAATGTAAATAATTGCGCGCGACTATTCCGCCCTAAAGGCATTTCAGCAGTGAGTTTCGAATTCCAATTCCCGCACAAACGTCATCGGGTATCACGTGGTAGGCTACTTGAATTTAATCCAGTCACATGCAACTGCAATCTGATCAAAATTGGATCTTCAATGACACTTTTATTTAGCATGACTGCATGCAAAAAAATATAGAAAAAAATTATAGTGAATTTTTTACTTTTATAACAGGGACCCTCCGCGGCCGAGTGGTTAGCGTGTTCGACTTCAAATCGAAGGGTCCGGGTTTCGAATCCGCGTGGCGCCACTCCGCAATTGGCCGTTCCTGTCTCTCGGATGAGACAGTAAAAACCGAGGTCCCGTATCACAGTAGGTGTTGGCACATTAAAGAACCCTCTCTGCTCTACGGCCATAAGTGCCGAGCATAGGTAAGATTTGTCGTCCTTCACCGGCACACGGTGATGTCTCCATATGAGTGAAATATTCTTGTGTGGGACGTTAAACAACATTACAACAACAACAACTTTTAAAACATGCGCTTTCTATGTTGGCGTATTTCCCGATCCTGCAGCTTCACTAGCCACTTGAGGGTTTACGATCCGCTCCTCTCCTTGGAGATCGTAAACGCTTGGCTAGCGAAGATGTATCGACTGATACAGTGCCCTGCTATTTTTATGCAGATCAAGCATTTTCAGCTTCGTCGCTCATCTCACCGCGGTTTAAAGGTTATCCGATCACTAATAAGTCCCGCTTTTAATTTTTTTCTAAAAAAGGGTACTTTGTGACATGACAGCAAACTCCAGTACTTCACGTAATCGTGCCGCTGATCCATCTCAAATAAAACCATTAGTCCCGCACAAACGCTAAATTTATGGAGAGTTTCATTTTGAGGCGGCGATTTTGTTACTGTTATTTTTCTTGGCCGAAAACAACGAAGAGTGCTTTAAAACCGTCTAAGTGACCTGTAATACGCCTATCCATTAGATACAGGGGGGATCTTAACCAAGGGGACGGAACTCAGTATCCGGGCTCCCTATACCTAGATTTCCTTTTTCCACATCAGTTGACTCGTGATGGATTGTTTTTCTTTAATCGTGATATATTCGACTGCTACTGATATACTTACCTATTTTCGCTTGTAGTGCCATATACTTGTGTTTTATAAGCGTACATGAGGATTTCTCATACGTGAATACTCTCCCACACGGACAATAATGAGGGAAATTTGGGCCAAGGTTCCAAAATACTAAGGTTGGCATCATCATTTCATATGCCACGTGATGACCTAAACGTTTGTGCGGGACTAGTATCTTCAATAGTGATGGAACGTAACTCAACGTTATCTCCCCGCTGCAAAGACGTTAGCGCGGGATAGCGTCATTCAATCACTTATAGAAACAAAAGTCCCACACAAACTTTATCGGGTATCACGTGGTACATGAATGTTTTCCATCATGAGAAAGTGAAATGAGTCGGCGATTTCCGTCTGGAGTCTGTCTCG
This sequence comes from Pinna nobilis, assembly GCA_016161895.1. Lineage (NCBI taxonomy): Eukaryota > Metazoa > Mollusca > Bivalvia > Pterioida > Pinnidae > Pinna > Pinna nobilis. The sequence continues at coordinate 7,431 of JACSZP010011692.1, forward strand.
CGTTACGTCGGCTACGTCATAATACATAATACGTCCATCGATCGGAAATGTATACATATGTAGGCCTAGGCCTACTTCTTCTCCACTTGTGCTGCGCAGTGAGTGCACAGTTCTGGTGCAGAAAGGTTTATTCAAAATCTGCACTTGTTTATTTCTTTAATACCTTTATTCCTTTAATACATTCAAGTAGCAAGTTTAATTTACATTAAGCGTTCAACGACCGAATGATGAAACATTCTATGTGATTTTATTAGCCCTTCAATATGCATCTTGTGAGTTCTGAGACGAGAAAGTTAAGTATGCATAAAAGCGTCGATACATTAGTGGTAGCCTATAAAGCTCTATTATTTAATGTTAGAAGCGATTCCTCTGTAAACGCCACGAGGCCCCAAAATAGATCTATTACGTGCCTACCATGATAAAATGGAGATTTATATTATTTCTGTTCTTGTAATAATATACTTCTTGGTACCTAACGTCACATTCCACTTGTGCGAGTACCAGCGCTGTTCTGTTGACGTCACTGTTAGGATAAATAGGCGATAGAATGACTTATTGTATTGCCAAGTTTTTATAACCATCAATGCACATTATTATGCTTTGTTTCAAGTATTTCACGGGATTTTCACATATTATGTGATCAGATTACGGCTTAATGATTAGAACTCTCTTTATTTTTTTTTTTCTTTATCAAAATAGTTAACTAAAGACTGCGCTACCTCCACAACGCCAGACCCAATGGACGAACACACACACATAAACTCTCTCTCTCTCTCTCTCTCTCTCTCTCTCTCTCTCTCTCTCTCTTATTGAAGACCAGAGCGACCACTGATCAAATTTTGAAAATCGTTACCACATTATTAAAGTCTCGTAATTTCAAGTCAAAACATAAAATTACACGAAAAATCATTGCTGATTACCCAACTTTTTAACTTGTTCTAAACTAAAACTCTCTTGTATAATTTCCGTTATTTCTGTTCAATCCGTCAAATAATAACAAACAAAACAAAGATATAATTACACAATGTATATATAGCGGTAGTATTTGTCTGTTATCTTTATAAATCTGGTGTCTTTAGCCTGACCCAGAAGCTAGGACGTAATGTTACGTGGTAATGACCAAATACCTCACTGTTACCTTCAGGCTAATTAAATACAGTAGTAGATAAAAGTGAAACCTTTTGTGATTTTGTTTTTAAATTTATTTGTTCTTCTAAGGATCTGTCCTTATCACGAAAACAATCACCACACAACCATGAGCTTTTTTTTTGTGTGTGTGTTTTACATCACAAGCAGAGATAGGTAAGATAACATAGTGGTTATATATTAGTAGACTGACGTTATCCTGGGGATCTTACGTGGGGCTGAGACGATGAACAGAACAATGAGACCTGAGCGTGGAATCTTCTGTACTGTAATATATAACCAGTATGGCGTTTGGTAGTTAAGGATCATATCAAATAAGACATGCAAACTCATTAATTTACAGACAGACAATTTTTTGTGTACTTTCTGCTTATGCTTTTTTATTTTCTTACACCAGTGCCAACATTAGCGCAATAGCATGTATTTAGTAATCTCCTCTCTGTTTTTGCGACCAACTTATATAAAAACAGGAACGATATTTTGAAGAGTAAATATATACGATTATTGAATGTAGTGTTTATAACGAATACCTGAAAATTGCTGATCTAGCAAATCTTTGGAATACATGTATGTAAAAACAATTTCATATTAGATATATCACATCAGGCCTTCTCTTGCTCTCTGCAGTATGTTGGGCACAACAGTAGGCTATGTCATCCGATACCTATATAAGAGCGGGATACAAGCTCCAAATATATTCCCGATATTATTGTGTGTTTTCATTTCTTATAATTATTTTCGGGGTGGAAATGGAGTCTAGCGTCTATAGGAATCGCAATGAAGTACTAATTGATAAGCCTACTTCAAATGCTGATCTAATGCGAATGACTTTTCCTCGGAACAGGGGCGTAGGGGCAATAACTCTTATTAGACGTTTCATCGTACCATAATGATTAAGAAAGGAAGTTGCTCAAATTAATTGTACAGATCTTTTGTAATTCAGGTACTGAGTTGGTTAGCGTGTTCGACTTCGATCCGAAGGGTCCGGGGTTCGATTTCCACAGCGCCACTCCGAGGTTGGCCGTCCCTGTCTTTCGGATGAGACAGTAAAAATCGCGGCCCCGTGTCACAGTAGGTGTTGGCACGTGAAAGAACCCTCCCAGCTCTACGACCAGCAGTATCGAGCAAAGGCAAAATTTGTCGCCCTTCACCGGAACACGGTGAAGTCTCCATATGAGTGAAATATTCTTGAGTGGGACTTTAAACAACAACGCAACAACAACAACAACTGGCCTACATACCTAATGACATTATCGAACCCGTCAGTCCAGTCTTCATCTGTCGATATAATAACCTAAAAAGGTTGTGACAAAGATATACATTCTTCTACAATACAATGAATAAATGGATAAATAACCAGTAACGGCGAAGCTAAGGTTCGAACCAAGGGCTATCTGGCCCCGATTCCGTATGCTGCTGTTTATTGACCTACTCAAATAATAAAAGTTGGTAGTGTGGAAAAGTAGGTCTCCCTAGCTTCACAGTGACGTCAGTAATGTTTATTGTGACGTCATGCTGATTATCCTTGTCAGGAAGGGTGACACGACAAAGTAAAGTTGGAGATAATGAAGTGGAAATGCTGCTGCTGCACCGTTATCGTGGAGGTATAAGATTTATAAGATTATTATTTTTTTAAGGAAACATAATTTACCATAATCTTGCAGTGAGACAATTAAAAACGACTATAGGACAGTTCGGATACTTTTATTCACGGCCTTACATAGTACGTAGATAGTTATATTCATTCTGAACGGAGATACTCCACTCAGCCAAAAGTACGCTGCTCCACCCTCTTTTTTTAAATTTTATTTTATTATTTTTAGTTTTACTATTTTTTTGTTTTTTTTGTTTTTCTTCCCAGAAATTGACATTTCCTCCGGAAGACAAAGTGTGGCAAGCGGGAAGAGGCGTAGATCGTCTCTGCCGGTCCGTCTGTCCGCTATCAATTCCTATTTATCAGCTAAATTACTCTTGGACTTTGCGAGTCTTGTGAATTCTTCAGTTTCCATATTTTATCCGTTACCTACTACTGCAGATATTGAATTTATTTTGTTTTGTATATTAACAATGATAATTTACTGACCAAGTTGGAGATTCTTCCCTCTTTATATATTTTCAACAGCGTTATGAACTTTCAAATTCCATCACACATTTTTGTTTTATGTAGCTATTGCAGATACTGAACTTTGCTGGTATTTTGTTTGCTTTTTGTTTTGTCACACTCGGCAATCTTTTAGCTATATGGTGGTGATCAGTTTTTATTGGTTGTGGAGAGAGCCCGGTTACAAATGTACCCGGGAAGAGACCTCCGGCCATCTGCAAGTAATGTTGGTTAGTTTAGGCTCCAGCGAGTTTCGAACTCACGCTGAGAAGAGGTGAGAGACTGGGAGGTTGAAATCGCAATGCTCTAACCATTCGCGGGTCATCGATAATGAATCTTTTTAAGTATCTTACTTGCAAATCGATGCAGTTTTTGCATAAACCACAATGATTTCACGAAAATTTTACATGGTTACGTGAATCTATTACCATTAAAAAAAAAGAAAGTTCTGTTCCTTAATTTTTGCAATTTTTCTTCAAAGCATATTTCTGGGAAACGAGAGGGGTTAACACGATGACGTCAACGGTCTTGTAGACCATCAGTGTATTAGTTTAGATAATACTGGAAATTGTGAACGTTTTAGCGATGTATTTTCATCAGTAATTTACGATATTTTTTGTTGACAGCGCAACATCAAAGAAGAATCCGTAGAAGAAAAGATTATATCAGAGACACAGATCAAAGTTCACGGTAAATACTGGTAAAAGCTAAATTAGCTTTCATTACTTAAACGGCTATTGAGTAATTAAGTGTTGTCTGTGCACAGTGCCTTCTTCCACTTATTCGCAAACCACCATCTGTTGTATTGTCAAGGATGGAATGGAACATGGAATTCAATGGAGCCCAGAGCATTAAAAATCGGCATTTAGTGACGTTATGAGGTAAAATAACCTCGAACTGAATGCTTAAAAAGAAAGAAAGGATAAACGGTCCTGAACTCTATAAGTCAACTTCAATAATAGTTAACTTTTAATCCCGGGCAATTTGTGGTTGTTGTGTTGTCGTGTGATGTCATACTAAAATATTCCACTCATATGAAGACGTCTCTGAGTACCGACGAAAGGCTTTAGACCTAATGACTGGTATCATGTGCTAAGATGTACCATCATGGATTGTTATGAGGAGGATTCCCCTGCCTCTTTACTCAGTGCTGCAGATGCATTCCCAAATGTTTCCAAATATTATTGAACTCTAGATTTATAAATCATATTTGACCCTTCCGGAGCACCTGAACTCATCCTCGTTTTTTTTCGTGGGGTTCGTGTCACTCTATTTTTGGTGTCTTGTGTGGATTGCTGCTTGTGCTATTGTTGTTGCTCTTTTTGTATTGGCCATGGTTTTGTTTGCTTTTCGATTTTTGCATTTTGATTGTCCCCTTGGTATCTTCAACAATCATCATTTTTTTTACCTTATATAATAGCTTCCAAACATAAATTATCACTCCGCTTTTATTATATTCAAGCATTTTAGCTATTTCTACGCTCTCTCCGAGATAGGGTTCACATGACTGTTAATAGTATAGCAGTAGGGGCATTTCTGAGAGAGAGAGAGAGAGAGAGAGAGAGAGAGAGAGAGAGAGAGACGATCCCTCTTTTGACTTCGACAACTTCAGGAAATGTTCTCGTTTCCAACTTTAAACAAATACCTCTTATGTTTACGCAACTACATAAATTATCACTCCGCTTTTATTATATTCAAGAATTTTAGCTATTTCTACGCTCTCTCTGAGATAGGGTTCACATGAGAGAGAGAGAGAGAGAGAGAGAGAGAGAGAGAGTATTTACATCTTCTTACGATCCCTCTTTTGACTTTGACAACTTCAGGAAATTTTCTCGTTTCCAACTTTAAACAAATGCTTCTTATGTTTACGTAACTACGTTATTCGCTACAGATATAACCACATCGGACTTTTTTTTTTAGAATATATATAGACAACTGTTCTATTTTCAGCGACCTAAACTTCTTGAGAGTGTATTACAATTTAACGAAAATACACAGGAAATTGTAAACGATTGTGACAATTATTCTTATACGTTTAACAAGCATTTTTGACATATCTGTTTTACAAGAAACCACATAGTTCTCTTATATCTAAATATCTGTGACGTCATCGGGAACGGAAAATTCCAAATGTAATTTCAATATTTGGTGTTATGCAGCTTGAAGTTTTGGAGCTCAAAACGTCCTACAGAAATTCCTAAATTCTAGAACTTGAGAAAACAAAAACAACCCCGAAGTTTTCCGTTTATAACGGAAATCAACTTTTAATTGGTAATGTGAGACTTTTTATGTGTAATCTTCATCATTATCATCGTCGTCGAATCCACATGAGAAGATATTTGCGCCTCTTACTGAATACAAAGGTTAAAAAAAGAGTCCCGGAGGAATCTGAGAAATTTTGAAATGTCCAATAATATTATATAGGTCAATAGAATTGTACATTATCGACTTCCGGCGAATTGATCTTGTCTTCGTGATGGAATGAAACTATATATTTGAGTAAACAATGGCGTATCCAAAGCATCTATGTAACTAATCACCTGATTGGCCTAAATTAGGACCAATCACAAAGTATAGAATATGTTAGACAATCCCCGTTCTGCCATGTTCACTTTTGGTACGCAGCCACGGTTCCAATATCAGGGGGAAACGTGATGTGTTTGACGCCATTTTCAGCATCATATCACCACGGTAATATCTAGCTATAGATAAGGCTTGCTATAGATGTTATACGGACGTTCTTCTATTTGTGGAAGAATCTAACATGCTAAAATATAATATATCCTTGACAGGGGACTCGGTATTCCTGTCTCATCCAAAGGACTTGGGGCCGATCGCCTTCTGATGGTGTCATGAAAATTCGTAATATTTGAAAAGCTCACCTAAACAGATAAGCAATGTAAATGAGCTTTTGTATCAGCCGTACATAAACTTTTGTCAAAAAGCTGGCTCAGTCAGTCCAGTAGGAGTTTTAAGTACAGACGGAAGTATGACCGAATTATGTTATAAAGGAACTTCAATGCAATGTTACATTTAAGATAGGCTTTAATACATGTTTTTTCTTTCATCACAGATTCTGTAGAAATATTAGTTTCCGAAGAAATGCAGAAAATGGCGGAAGAAGAACATTCCACAGTAAAATCAGCAACAGAAAGTTTACAGAAATCTGAAAGTGACAATACGGCAATTAGCAAGGAATCAAGTTTTTCTTTTTGATACTGTGTATGAACTCATGGGCTTATAAGAAAAAATAATATTTTATGTGCAATTTTTACTTTGTACCAAAAAGATGTGTTAAAACCTTAATGTTATGCTTTGGTAAAATGGCATTCTTGCTGTTAAAGTGAGGAGGGAGAGAACACAGTAAGCGATACGTCATCACTCAACGTGCACATGATATATTGCTGAGTGTTTAGAGTGTCCTCGTGACGTCTATTAAACTTTAATCACAGTACTCGACCATTTCATTCTGTAACATAGGAATTTACTGAACGTGATGTCATGATTGAATTCTTAATCACATACATCCATGCGAATATGAGTTATCCTTACTTAATGAATACAAACGAATGCAAGAGAAAATGTGCATGATTTATTTAAGAAATTCGCATTTCCACTTCTTTTGTAGTTTTATGCTACACTATCGATCAGCCACATGGAAACATCAACTTCAGAGTAGACGTGTTGTTATGTAACATCCCAATCGAGAATCTTTGACTTAAATGAGACCTGCTTTCTAATGGACGTATGAAACTATGACAACGAAGTCTCACCACGCATTGGGGCCGATATCCCCTGTTATTACAAACTCGAATATTCATAGGTCTCTATGAGCTTTCGCATTGGTCGAGGACTGATCACGTGTGATTCGATATATCATCAGATCGAACTGCTTTTCGATGATATTGAAATGTTCATCGAATGACGATTCGCCGATCTAGATACCAGTAATTCAGTAAGGATTACTGAGTAAAAGGATACAGCAATAATTTTTACAATATTTACTTTTGATTTGAAACATATTTGATTAAGAGTGAATGATTTGATTAAATTAGAAATGGACATAAAAGTCTGGAGTAAGTAAGGAATTAGGCCTAAAGAATTGTTAATGTAACAGGCTGTTATTTTCATTCCCTTTTCTTTTGCATTACCATTATTCAGTGTGGAATTTTCATGATACATGTATGCCTTGTTGGCGGTCGGATTTTGCAGTAAAGAGACATTGAGGAATAATTGTACGATTCTCTATCACTTATAGGTAGGCAGCTACTATCATCATGTCCGTCAGTTGTCTATGTCTCATTAAATAATATTTTGCTTTGAATATTTCAGAGTGAAATTAAACATTTACTGTACAGCTGATATGACAAATATGACGATTCATGGAATGATGAATCTATAAAAACCTGGGACTTGGTCGACATAGCTCAGAACACTCCATCTACATATATCATCATATCGGCCTCCTTTTTTCAATCATTGTATACCAAGATATGGCTTTGGGCCTTTGGGAATTAGGAGATGGGGGTCTAATAGATCGTGCCTTGCATAGGGGGGGGGGGGCTTTTTAAGCAATTAGCAGGGGTGAAGTAAATCAGCCAAGTACCTAAATGTTGATTCACTCTTAAAAGCTATTCAACTGCCTAGATAAAGAGCACTGGTGACATCTCGGTTTCTGATGATGAACCGGGTAAGGTATATATGTATGTCAGGAAGTAAAACAACATGTCTTTTTCCACCACTTTGTTTCCAAAGTTTGTACTATACTCTTATCAAAATTTCAGTCATAAATAACAACATGGACACCAAGGATTAAAATTTATAATTAAGTCTTGGAAAACTACCCTGATTTAATCACTCCATCATAAACTCCTCACTTCACTTGGCTCTGTAACATACTATTACAAGCCAAAGGTTAGAGAGCAGGAAAGGTTCAACATTCAAAAACGTTTCAAACAAGCAACTCCTAGTGCTTGTCGTTTGTATTATAAAGGATGTACAGGTATCTCACCCCTCTATTGTACTGAGCAGGACTATATCAATGGCCTAAAAAAGAAACAACAACAAAAACGCAAAAAACACGTGCTACAGTATTTAAAACAAGAATCACAAGACGAGTAGTTTGATCTTAATCACGACAGAAAATAAATAACAACGTGGAAATTCTTTGATCCTACAACCAATACATTCATACACTCTGCCAGTTGATTTTTGCGTCATCCCATCCAGGTGTTTCATTTTTATTTTCTTCCTGAAGCCAATCTATGAGTGGCTGGAAGTAGGTTTTAATGGCAGATGTGCTGACTTCCCGTTGACCAGTTATCTTCTCCATGGCGTCTTTCCACGGACGGCTCTTCCCCATTTCTAACATACTCCTGTAGACAAAAACATGTATAAGATAAGATTAGATAATGAGAGTTTACAAACTAACATGTTCCCGAAAATAGAATTTTAGACTTCTATATTACAAAATAGTGATTTACTATCATAGGAATCTATTAATCGTATAAAAAGAGGCACACACTATATTCTTTCTGACGAGGTGAAAATGAAATTAAGACGAATGCCATAGGTGCAGTGCTCCCTGTTTCTGAGATTTTTTTTTCTCATAATAATGACCTAGTTTCAGATTCTTAAGATCTTGTTCGACATAAAATTGCAATATAATATGTATATATGCAGTCTTTCCTTTTATAAAATATCTTATTTCCGCATTACTAACATGCTTTCAGGTTCTCCCAATGTTGGCAGATATAAAGTTGAAATATAATAGTACATTTACACAGACTTCCGTATTATAAATAAAATCATGCTAGTAAACTAGCTATACTATGTTTTGGTAATGACTTTAAGAACAAGAGATCCTAGAAGGATCTTGACGCCCACCATCAATAGAT
>JACSZP010011698.1:1745-14952 GCA_016161895.1 Pinna nobilis
CAATTTTGATGTCTAGATATGCAACTTCTTGCTCGCAGGTTTACGATGCGTAGAAACAATCTTGCGAATGTTTTTTGCACATTAGATTGTCAAAATTATGTTCATATGTTTCAGAAATCACCTGGAAGTAAATTGAGTATAGGTGCATACTCAACATTTTGGAATTCTTATTTTCAGCCTAGCCTTACATTGCAAATTCATCACATTATATTATCATACCTCTAATGCATCTCTCTGCTTCTGATTAGTCTAAATCGTATCATGGGATCAAAACATTATTTCTACCATAACACGCGTAGTTTAACCATTATAAAACGGCTGTATAATCGAGGCTGCAGTTGATAAAATATAATCGATTAACCACACGTGATTAACGCCTTCCGAGCGTTTTGATTGGCTGATACGTCAGGAAATTATATTATGACGTCACCAATCGACGACATTATATTTGACGTCACAATGTATTGAGTGGGTTTACATTATGGCTGGAAGTAAAGAAAAAAAAATTCTTTTTGATGTTTTCAATACTTTGATTTGCAAAATAATCCAGTGTTATGGTAGAAACAAATTACACAACTCGTTTGGATTGATTACCATGTTTATCTTACTCTCGTTAGTTAATTTTCAAAGTCTAAAAACTCGCTAAAGCTCGCGCTTTGAAACTTAGAAAATTAAATAACTCGAGTAGGATAAACATGATAATCAATCCCGACTTGTTGTGTAATCCCTATTTATGTCACCTCGAACATTTATATCACCCTCCTGACTGGTTCATGTCACCCTCTCGTGCACCTAGCTGTTAAGATCTTTGTTTCGTACATTGTGACGTCATAAGCCATGATAGAAACTCTCAATGAATGAATCTGAACAAAGTAAAACGCCGCGCACTCCGATGGAAAGTGTCTATTTTCAGTATCAAAACCATGGTTTCTGAAGAAGATACTCTTTATTAATTCTGTATTTCGGTATAATAAACAATCTGTTGTTCTGATTGTAGGGAGACATGAAAATTGTTTACCCGCGACAAGTCATAAATATCATAGATATGACTTTCCTTGAGGAAACAAATCTTCATATCTGCCTCCAACCATGGCAATAAATGTGTAATATTGTATAACGACATTAAATCAAATATCACTTATTTCATTTGAATTCAAAGATGATTATTTTTGAGCTGCCACCGCTCTGCAGAGTAACTTAAATCTAAATGTTACCTGTCTCCACTTTTAGATAATTTAACAAGGTCGGCAATTGCTATCTTAGATATTACCTTCTAGTTTAAAGATAGCTTGTTTAGTGTTTGCTCACTTTCATAGACTGCTAAACTTAATAATGATAAAAATGATGTCATCGTGTAATTCATTTCACAACATTATCTATCTGAAAAATAATAATAATTATTTCTTACAATTACTTTCCAGGAATGTTAAAGGAAAAACAGATGAGTAAGTTACATATTTGATCTGTGTATTCATAGAACTGAAGAGATAAATCTTTCAGACAATATTTTAGTTCTTGAAGGTTGAATTTTATCTAATGTAGTTTTTGAAACTTTAGACTAGGTTGTAGTTCTCTAGCCAGAATTTCACTACTTATTCAGTGGTAAGATATGTCATGGAGACTTTCAGAAATATAAAAGCATTATCATGAAAAAACAAACATTTCTCCTATGGCCATTTTTGTTGAAAAGCAACAGACTATTATGAAAAAAATGTAGTTGTTTTTAATTAAGTGGTAGGAAGGACATCGTAAAGTGTTTAAAAGTCATAATTTTTATGCTGGTAATTTCAGAAAAAAGTTTTGTGATTTCAAATTTAATAAAAGCTCTTTAGAATTTCTTTTTAAAAATTCACATTTGATTTTCACCATTTCTGGCATATTTACAATACCAAACAAACGACGTTTCACCTTCACAACTATTTACACTTTACTCAGGCTCAAGAATCAGGGCTTTTTTGGAATATTATTTGGATCTAACAATGTATGTTTGTTTTAAAGGCTTATGTGAAGTTTAGGAATCCAATATAGGTTCGGTTCCTCGAATTCATTTGTCCCATGACTCGGATATTGAATGTATTTAAAACTGTTTAAGAGAGCTTTTAGAGTGTATGTACGTTTACCAAATGTGGAACTAATACCTAATTCGTACAGAATATTGTTGTAATTATATCCTTTACAAAGACAATTTTCTGAAAACTTTATTCAGCTGAAACCAAAATACATTCCTCTTGAAACCTGTTCAGTTATTGCATCATTTCTTGTTTACTAAAAATAGAAAGATAAACGGTGCGTAATTATATTTGGCGTGTCCAGTGCGTGATTTCAATATTTCTCTAATAATTTTTACCCATTCTGATAAGGTCTCAAGTTCTTTTTCATGTTTAGCCCGTCACCTGGCATACTTATCAGAATGATTATTGAGACGAAGTGATGTCATCAATGAAAATACAGAGGTTCCTTACATTTAGGACCTTTTTAAAATAAGTGATTTTAGGTTCTAATTTTCAAATATGTACAATAAGTTACACACATTCCTGTACAATACGAGAAAGTGGAAGTTATCGCGATCTTTACATAAAAAATAAACGTGAACCCCATACGAAATGGGACCAGGTCTCCGGGAGGAGTCTCCATCATAAGATATCAAGTAAGCATTGATGAGTCATAGTTTATTTGCTACAGTCGTATTGTATTTATACGACTGTTTTCAAGCTAGTTGTTTGTTTTTACGATGTCTCGTAGTTTTCGTTTCCTTAAGCATATCAAACGTTTCATTGTAGGTCTAGTCTCTTATCCAATGTTCCGGCAAATAGGCCCCTCCCACGAAAACCCGCGACAGTGCCAGAGACTGAATCTGTGGAAAAGATGAAAAAACAACAGAAGGAGAAGCGCGTATCTTCAGCTAATCCGCCGCAGTCTGAAGGTCCCTCAGCAGTTTACGAAAATAAACACGCAGTAGAAAAATCTTAAAAACAAGATTAAGAAGAAGATAAAGAAGAATAAAAAAGCAAAATGATGTATATATTGTAGATGAGTCTTTCCAAGGAAAATATTATATAATAGTGTATTTGCTCTGAGACCTAGAGATATGGGCCTTAATTTAAACAATCGTTGTAGTTTTTGCTTGCCTTGCGAAATATGAGGGAGTTAATGAAATCTCCCCGTTTTCATTATGAGCCTTTGTTCTGGAATGTTAAGGAGATTTTGTTAATTTTTTCTTTGTGTTATTTAATATGCAATATATATGATCGCTAGTATAACCAAATATGGACATCTAATATATGTATAGGTTTCAAGATGGAACGAAGTCTCGCATGCAGCTTAACACCAATATTTTCTACTTGAATATATTTTATATCATAGTTTTTGTGCCAAATTCAGTTATCTTGGTAACTATTTTAATTTTTTGTTTTGAAAATGACGTCATAGTGAAAGTATGTGTATTCTGTTTATTCTTCAATATTGTTTAGAACAGTTTTTCACTTTTTATATCTCTTGTATCGGATTCTTCTTTTTCTTACTTATTTTTATGTTTCTTTCAATTTTATATGAGGCGATTGGTTCATTGTTGGGCTTAACTTAAAAATGAAAGTGAAAAATTGTGCGTCCAACAATGCTTTTTGATTATCGTAAGTATAATGATTTACATACTTAATTTTCAAATTTATGAAACTATGTTTTTATATATTATTTACGTGCAGTCATTTTGTACCGACTGACTGCGTAGTCGCATAATAAACATCAAATATGAAATTTCCTTACTTTCTATTGACACTTGTTCTCGCTGATTGATTTTTAGTCATCCGTCTTTATTTAATAATAAACGAATTCAGACTCTAGAAAACATTAACTAATGACTAAGGATAAGGTATTCGAATAACCGTTTCGCAATCGGTTTAACTGAGGAATATATTCACTGATACCAAGGGATACGTCATTAGGAACTCACGATCTCGGCAAGTGAACTGATGATTATGCTGATTTATGATACGTTTAGTTATGTAAAGCAATAGGAGAGTTACGAGTTTATCCAGATTACCGTTATTCATTCCGGAACTACATTCGCCTCGAGCGACTGATTCCAAAGATGCAGTTCCGCTGTATGTTATAGGTCTTAGCCAGCTTGAATCTTGTCTTTCTTTTGATGTTTTTTAAATCAGATTTCACTTGAAACTGATTTAAAAGGGATTATCTATTAGTTAGCCTCCTGTGAGATACTTATCATGCATTGATATACAATTTTTGTTCTTTAACGGGACAAATGAAATATCGCAAACGTAAACTATCCTTAACCGGAAGTAACCTTGCTGGAACCTTCGTTGTGATATAGCGCAGTAAGTCGATTCTAAAATAATGAAAATGACGGACATGGAACTACTCGAAACTCTCCTATTTTTGATATTGGACAGAGTGCCTAACACGGTATCACACTTAAATAAACCCCGTTTATTTAATTCTCTCTGACAATGAGTTGTGTTAAGGATCTTGCAAATAGGTAGCTTGGAATTTTGATGCATATTTTGATAAGACATTTTGGATTTTAGGCACTTTTTTGTACAAAATACAAATGTTGACTTACTTAAGTCTGGTTAGGTTCTTCATGAATGCCTTCTATCTCTACACGAGAAGCTTATCATGATAATTGAATACTATGTGTCTATATATCTCAGCAGTTGTAAATACAAATACAAATTAATTTGATATGTGATTTTTCCTTTTATTTTTGTACAAAGTTGTGCTATATGCAGTATAGTTATTTATGTTCTAACATGTCCCACAGTGATTATTCCTACGATCAGCGGTTCAAAACTACAAAGTACAGATCATTGTTTGTTTAATTAGTGATATGCAATCTAGGATTGATAATATGAGTATGATATGAATATTAGTCTTGCAAAAGCATATTTCGAATGTGGCTAAATGGACCTACGTACGACTGATAGAAAAAATGTGGCATCGATTAAAGGACGTTGGAAACAAGCTTCTCTCCAAATTGAAAAAAAATATTAGCCCGAAAATGATACTGATTTTGCTTTTATCAAAATTTCATAATATTTGTACAACAATGCAACAACAACAACTTGTTTTTTATGTTATTTATTGTTATTGTACTCGGTTGTCGGACATTATGTCTAAATGAGAATTTTTATATCTTGAAATGTTATTTGTCAAATATTTTTTTGTTTTAACACTGTGCTTATTTAATGTTTGTTGATATTGTTATTGAAAAAATTGTAAAATATTAAGCATTGTTAAAAAGGCAAAGGCAACGAACAGTGATCGATCTCAAAATCCCTGCAATAATTTGCAAAATAAGGAGTTGGGCAAACACGGACCCCTGGATGCGCGAGAGGTGGGATCAGGTGCCTAGGAGTATTAAGCATCCCCTGGTGACCGGTCACACCCGCCGTGAGCCCCATATTTTGTTCAGGCCAACGGAGTAATCTCTGGTCAAAATCATTGTGTAACGAACGGTCTAACAACCGTAATGTAACATGTCCGACAGCATTCGACCCAATGACAGGTCGTATCGGCAAACCAGATCATTGTACCGAACCGAGACTGTTGGAACCCCTGTAAAATCAACTTGTTTGTCAATCACCTACCTCGATTTCAAAACTGGTCATACCCGAACAAGATCTAGCATCTGTCGAATCAACTGAGAGACATAAACTCTATATGCAGGTGAGGATGGAATGTTACTACATAAATATGGGAATTTTATCGATTAGAATTCAGTAGAGGGTGTAAGGTAACTATTGAATTTATTTTAACTGGGAATCAGTCTACAGTAAGCCATTAATGTGTTGCTTCACCTTAGCTTAAGGTCACAAGAGTTGGTCATGTGATATCGCACCAGACCGTGGCCTGGTATGGTAATGCATTTCTTGAGGACACTTTATAAAACTTTTACTTTTTAAATAAACAATTGGGTCCGATTTATCCTAAAGTTTTTATTCTTTAGAACAAAATTGTGTTTACGAGTAGTTATACAAATATGTAAATACATGTTCATAACCAAAATGTTTCCATTTTACATATTCAAAACCATTGCCAGGAAATTTATCTATGATGTTATTTTGAATAAACGTCTTTGTAGGTCAGGGGTCTTATAGAATATGTTATAAAAATTTAAAATAAGGGCTAAAGTAAAGTGCCTAAACGAAGTATACATATTATGATTCTAATATAATAAAAATCACTGTGTTGATATAATTGTCATTTTCATTTTCACTGGTATTATAAGTTACATAATTATCATAATTTCTCTTTTTATTATTATCTGTTTGCTGTTATTTTGTAATCGATTCCGGATAAGAACGTTCAATGTGAAATTATTCATCATTAAGCAGTCCAAAAAAGAACAATGTATTTTGAGTAACATTTATATTCAAAATATTTTTGGAATTTGAGTGATCTAATAACAAATTGAGTCCGTATTAGCCATAAAAAATGGCCAATATTTCTAAAATTAAAACATTCCCTTCCAACACCTGATGAAAGTTATATATCTTAATATGGAAATTATTTTTCCATTAGTCATTAAGGTTTGTGTACAAAAATTAGTGTCTAAATATCAAAGAGTTTCCAAATTGTAATAGACTTAATCTGGTATATTTTAATTTGACTTAACAATCAAGGATGCATTTAATCAGTAGATGATATAGTAAAACTGGGTATGTATATTGTGATATCATAGTTGCAATGACAACATGGTTGTCAGAATAAATGTCTCGTTCTTGTCTCAAAAACCCTTTAGATTTCATGTTTCATAGCTTGTTCTCTTTTAGCATTATTGATATCTAATTTTTTTTATATGTGTCTGTACACAACTGTTTCTTCAACTGTTGCACGTGTAAATAAATAAAAGTTCACTCATTAATTTAGTTTTCATTACAAACTGAGTAAAATAATTAGAAAATGAGACAGCATTTTCTCTCATGGGAATAACTTGTGACGACAGTGCTTTTTTCATTAGAATTTTTGAAAAACATGGGAAAACATTTTGAGTGCTTGACAACGTAAATTTGGTTGATAATAGGAATGTGCAACAAAGTAAAACGGAGTTCAGTACTGTGTCACAGTAGATAATAGCACGTTACTGATCCCTTCGTGCTCAAATTAATGAATGTTAACCCGTGAAAGATTCACTGACGCTAAAATAGAAACGTCACACCGTCAACCGAATAGTATATGTGGTATATCACATTCTATACAGATAAAACTAAATAGGGCGTCTTATTTGTGCAGACATAGAATATTCTATGTAACACACAGGGTAATGTAAACCTCAAATAAAACATTGTCAAGTTCGAGGCAAGACAAACTAACGCAGGAATATCTAGTGGGACGATTCACTACAACATTAAATATTTAAGCTATACACTGGTTGGCATAATTATGGGATATCTTGTTTTGCGAGATTAAAATTACATATGTCTAGATTATTATTTTGCCAAACTACTTTATGTCTTCCTGGCTGGCTTCTCGTAATTTTGTAGAAGTCGTTTTATCAAAACTCAGGTGACTCGTGGCGGAGCGTGTCATTCCTTTTATGGCCTTGGATCGTGTAATTATCAATGCACTCGCTAATCATAGGTATCATAGATTACCAATAACAGATCGCCCTCTGACCTTCCATTATTGTCGTGATAAAGAGTCAGTGGATACTGTAATTAAGAGTGTTTGGGAGTGTGCCCTTATTTTTAACGTATGTTTTGACATTTGCGGAATTATTCAGTAGTACTTGTCACGGAAAAAGACGTCACTTCATTCAACCCGACCAAATAAAAAACATAAATAAATGAAAATAAAAAGATCTCAGTTTTACAACCGCCAGTTTTTACAACTGCATCATCACCTGCAAATGGAGGTTATGTCTTTCAATCGATTTTATACCTCACAGTTTGTTCAGCACAATGAAAAGTGTTTACATCGAGGCAGGCTTCTGACAAATAAGACGCCACAGGGGTTCAAAAAGATTCGGTTAATGTCAGCTTATCTTAAGTTCTCCTGTTGGTATAATATTCTTGTTTACCGATACGGCCTTGAAAATGACTAACTGTTCTATTTATCCCTGAGGCAGGGAAAGATCTCAAAAATAAAATTATTTTCGCAGAAAAATTAGCTGATATTATAACAGATATATATTCAATCATGGGGTAAATTCCTGATATCTAGAGCTATCCTATTTCACCAGCGCTTTATGTTTAATGGTCTTCTCAAACGAATCCTTAACTGTGATCTTTGGTAATTTAAAAAAAAGTAGCGGGAAAACAGATAACAATGTTTCCACCAATCGATTTTCCATATCCAGATCTCTCACTCCTCAATCGTCTCAATAAGAGCGAAGGAATCTTGGGTGGGACGTTAATCCACCCACAATTTTCATGTAGCTGTCTGTGTGAATAAAGATGGTTTTGTAATAATCATCTCATATTCCGAAAAAAGATAATATAAAAATCCAGGAAAAACGGATACGAATACAAATTTTAAAAAATTAATAAAGGGGGACGGGGTACTGCTTTTTTTTAAGTTCTCACGTAACTCCAGTTTATCAAAAATATGCCTGACGCAGGAATTTTCAAAAGAACAATACTAATTTTACTTGTGTACAGTGTGGCACGTTAGTTGGCACGTGGTGCTTTCGGTTTGACTATGGTATATTTAAAACAGCTGACAAACAAAAACCTGTAAGTTATTATCGATATGTGCAGTATTTTCCAACTGAGTAGAATTTTGTAATAAACTTTCTTAATAGTACATTTTTATATGGGATTACTTGCATGTTCAATTAAAAAAATAAAACTTCTCCTCCCATAGCTTTACTTTTGTACTGAACTTTTTCTTATTTCATATTTTTCTTATACATTGCAAAATCAATATTTGCATTACCTTGGCAGATAAACAATATAGATTTTGAAAAAAAAAAGTTTACTCACCATATTCAAATAATAACTTATTAATAATAGTTGATGGCATTTATATAGGTATTTATTGAAATTTCTGACGTCTCCATATGAGTGAAATATTCTTGAGTGGGACGTTAAACAACAACAAAACAAAAAAACAAACAAAATTGAAATTTCAAACTTTCTATTTTGATAGAATTTTACAACCTAAAATTAATGAATTGGATGAATATTTACTTTGCGCTGTCCTGATGTCAACATGTTTCATGGATAAAGTAAATGGATCGTTTCGCTTTTCTGGTTACTTTTTTCATTATGTATTTTGTTTGAATGTATTTTTGTAAAAGGTGTGGAGGGAAGATATCAATCAGCATTCCAAATAAAATAAGTGAACGGCGGACAATATCGTAGCGAAAACAAAAAAGAGTCAGCACTACAAACAGATAGACAGGAATACACTTAAAACTGAAAATACAGTAACACGAACCCAAATTAAAACCGGGATGAGTTCAGGTGCTTCGGAAGGGTAAGCAACTTCTGCTCCGCACGACACATATGAACATTTTTCATAGGGGGATACTTCTGTTTTTCTGAATGAAATCCGAGAAAACAAAGATATTTACCCCTATTAACGGCATAATTTAAGCCATATTGTTCTGATCCTAAAATTGGTAAGTTTCCAGGACAATTATGTGACGTCTGGGTTTTATACTATGTATAGCGATGATCTGTGACACTGGAACTCATCTTCTGTAGTAACAGGACGTCTCCATATAAGTTGAAGTATCTTGAGTGTGCTGTTTAATAGCAATACAACTAATCGAACATAGCTGTCCTAGAGAACTCAGGAGAGGGGTTTCCTCCGAGATTCGAACACTCCGCCTGAAGTACATACTTCTGTAGAGCAAGGACAATCTTTCTACATATAGCCACCTCCAAGTGTTAAAAAGTATACTGAAGACACCAAGGCGGCATTTAAGTTATTGTGATAAAATACTTAAGTAACTGGCATACTACCAAATTGATTAATGTACAATACAATTGGAATATGATAAATATAGCAGATTACATGTTTTTTAAATTAAGATATGCGATAGATTGCCATTGTGACATTTATGTATGCATATATTAAACGATAAAATATTTTATGAAAAAAATTAATCTCGACGTGTAATGAAGAACCGACAGTAAGAGACACCGAAACTATGAAAGGCAGAACCAAACTTTTATAGGCTGACAAGGAAAGAAAGAAAGGTAATTTTTAACTTTGATTTACACCGGAATGGTATGTATGGCAATTTCTCGTTAACACAACTACAAATAAATTAAGTAATGATTAATCTAGAAGTTTATTAAATGGGTCGTGATAATAACAGTACGTTAGAGTACACTGATGGACATTAAGTTTCAACTTTAAAAAGCACTACTGTTCATAAAGTTACATTACATAATAATTATTTTATGTTAGTGAAATTTGCTTAGAAAAGTCACAGAATAGATATACATTACATATCTGAAAACTTCTCACTACAGAAAAATAGCCTTTATATATGTGTCAAAAGTTTCATTAAATTCCAAACTGTTGAATTAATGATTTATACGATTTCAATGGCAAATGTAGAAATTTGAGATATGGGTGCTTGTAGACCAGTCGATATCGAAACGGAATATCGACTTTCGCTTCTTTTTTTTTTTTTTTTTGCCATACGCAACACTCGGTAGTATTTCAGTCATATAGTGGCGGTTAGTTTTTCTTGGTTGGCCGTCCTTGTCTTTCGGTTGATAAAGTAAAAATCTAGGACCCGTGTCACAATAGGTGTTGGCACGTTAAAGAACCCCCTGTTCTACGACCATCAGTGTTGATCAATGGCAAATTTTTGTCGCCCTTCACCGGCACTTGGTGACGTCCCATATGAGTGAAATATTATTGAGTGGGACGTTGAACAACAATACAATACAATACAAAATTGGCGGAGGGCAGAACTTGGTTACTTATTGACCCAAGAAAGACCACAAGTAAACCAGCAGGGAAAGGAAATATAATCTAATTTACCTCCAAATATCATTGCCTTTTGTATACACTTACTGTTAACTTACTGGCATTGTTGGACATGATAAATATAATAACGTTAGATGATAGAAGTGTTAAAAATGATTTCCCCACATTTCAAAAATAAAAAGAGGTTTGACAAATCTAAATTTTTGTACAACCACATTTTCCTAGCCCTGAGGGTGGTATCTTATGGAGGAAAGAAAGGAAAGTGAAAATTTGACATTTATACCCTTAATTGATACCTAAATATTCTGTAAAATAAAAGTTCGACGAGTCAAATTTATGATCTCTCGAATTAATCTTAAATTCGCTTTTATGGTTTTGTTGATTATAATTTAAACTTACGAGTGAAGTTAAATGGGTTTTTTTTTTTAAATAAATCTGCCAGTACGTTCAATTAAAACATTGAAAATCACTCCAGAAATATGCGGATAATTTAATTGTACCTGTATCTGAGGTTTGGAATGCCCATCTGTATTCAATTTCTATTTTGCTAATTAATATTTGTGTTTTGACGTCAGGTTAGTATCCAGATGTAACTCCAGGAATTTTGAAAGGTTTCTTCATAAAGGCAAACTTTGTATACCTCAATCATCAGCAGACAAAAAATTCAAGCTTAATATCAAGTCATTCGAAAACATTAATTGGTTTAGGTTCCGATGTATCAACATTTTGGAGCAATGCCTTGAACATTCACTCATTGACGTTTTACTTCACTTTTAATATTTTTAGTAATTTATTTGCATATAAACCTACATGCATTCGCTTTCCGCTTGCCTGAAACTAGTAAAGGTGCAGAGAAGATCAACTGCATTAATTAACTTTATGATATTTTATATTATACCGTATAACTGGAATTTTCTGCGGTTCTCCAATTTTCGCAATATTTTGCGATATCACTGAAATCACAAAAACGCAAAATAGCAAAATATAAAAATATTCGATACTCCTCAATCGTGATCGACCAATTATTAACACACACAAATGTAGGTAATATTATAAACATCGGCTACTAAAGTGCTTTTGAGAATAATTGATTTCATACGTACCTCATTGTGTTTATTAAAAATAATGTTAATATAGTTCTTTAGTCTTTAAAGGTAAGATAACGATATCTATTTGAACTGTCAATGCACATGTTCTTTTGTTTTGTTTCACATGGATGCCTGTCTTAATTACATAACTCGTATGTAAAATTAAACTACATATACTTGAAACCCTACTGGACAGAATACAAATAACTCTATACAATTCGAGCTAGGATTAATGTGAACAAAGCAACCGATACATCATAAGAAAATAACGCTCGATAATTGTGATTAATTTGGTTAACATTTACAGTTGAAATAGCCAACGAAACAATAGACAAGCAATTTTTAACAAGCATTAGGTTATTGTGGGTCGTGTCAGAACTCAACACCCGTGAATGTGATTGTGTACACACGTGATTAGGCTTAATTGTATTAAAACGACACTCATTAATATTAACACAATAGATCAATTAACAATTGCTAAAATGTCACCTTCATCTCAAGTTAATAAGGCAGGTAGTTCGAGTCCCATTGATAATTATCAGTAAAATCAATTTCAATTACATTTATCACTTTTCCTGAATCGACAGCATTGGTATAATTAATCAACACCGACAAGGCGGATCATTTCGAGACCACGGGGCTATTTAGGACCGAATTCTCGCCTTGGCTCACCCCCGGTTTTTAGTGGGGCTTGTGTAACTCTATTTTTAGTTATTTGTTTACTTCTGTTTGTAATTTTGTCTCCTTTTTGTTTTGACCACGATTCTGTCTGTCGTTAACTTATTCAATTTGGAATACCCCTTGGTATCCTCTACTTCTCCCATTTTAAAGGCCAGTATATAGACTTGGAGGAACGATAACTCGCCCAAGAATTAAATCGCAAAATGAAAAAAATATAACCTTTGACCGCAGAAAAAGACGGTTATACGATTTGCGTACACTTCACAGCCGTAACCAATGCTGAGACAAGTTGTTCGCTTTCTGATCGTGAGGTCGTGGGTTTACATTTGAGCATCGCTAATATTTCATAACCATGTCTTTCGGACAAGACTGTAAAAACTGAGGTCTCGGGTCAGTGAGGTGTCAAAAATTCAAAGAACGTTCCATGCCGTGCCGAGCATTGTTAATATTTGTCGGCCCCTCACCGGCACACGATGAAATAGTTCTGTAAGTAAAAGAGTTTTCAGTGGAATGTCAATAATACAACC
>JACSZP010011700.1:8404-18790 GCA_016161895.1 Pinna nobilis
CTGTGAAACAGATGCAGGTCGGGAGAGATTCTATGCTCTGCATACATATAACACCAGTTACTTTGGGCACATTTAATCCAAGGCGGGATAAGGGACATTAAACAACATAAATGAAGTTGTTTACACTGATGAGCCTTTTCTTGGTGCTTGGTTCACTTTGGACGCCTACCGATGCAATTGGTCTTCTGAAAAGTGTTTTGGGGGTATGTTTATGTATACCTTATTCTGTTGAAATCAAACCTATCATTTTATCTTCTTTTGATCTACTACTGCGGGTTCATTTTTGCTTTTTTTTTTCTACTCGTATTTCAATTATTTCCCTCCACGGTTATTTTCATTTTTGTTCTTTTCATTTTAATGTCCCTGCTACAATAAGCCGGACGGGGAAGGGGTATTATTCATTCTTGTCCTTCCGGGTACAGGTACACGTTTTGTCGGACTATCTACAATTTTGGAACTACAACCTTAAAATATTGCAGGATGTTTACACATATAAATGGTGATGTATATGTCCATAGGACTTTTATTTTTTTTTCAAATATCGTGAAAATGACAGCAGTTGGGCATAGTCATTTTCTATCATGGCATAAAGGGAACATGGTTTGTCTGGCTAACTCCTCTGTTGCAATGTTGGAGCTACAGCTTGGATGTTTTGCAAGATGTTTATAAGCATTATGGAGATTGATGTGTATGTCTACAGGTGGGGGTATCAATTGTATCTTAGATACAATGTATATCTAGTTATATACAGAGAGAGAGAAGTGGGTTTTTGTTTGTGATTGTATGAAAACGGGTGGAAATTACTCCTTATAACGCATAGGATTGTGGATTTTACCTAAAATAACTACGACTATAAAAAGAAAGTGATGAGTATTACTAACAAGAAAGAGATGCTGATTTTCCCGGGCACCCGATCTCACTTCCTATTCGGGATTTACTTTCAGTATTATGTAGGGTTTTCTATATGTTATTCAAGTCTGTTAGATTTATTTCTGGTTTTGCATGACGTTCCGTTTTTATCGAATTTACATTTGGAATGTTCAATTCAATAATTTTATTTCCATTTAGTTACATATTCAGTGAGTGTGTGTATACTAGTATGTGGTAAAGAAGTGACTTTCTTATTTATATTTTATATCCATCTATACATGTGCGTGGTTTCAACCGTCGTACAAAATTTAATGACTTTTTTTTCTTTTAATGGAAACAAGTTTTTAACACGCCTAAAACCCCGGCACCACATGATCCGGAAGAAACCAACACATTAACTCCAAATGCGAAACATGGGAAATGAACTGGTTGATAAACCTGATACGGATATAGGACTAAAATCTTTGTGTCTGTAAAGGGCTTTGTGAATTGTTACATGTTATTGACGCTAATAAAGCAATTTGGAAAATGCATGGAATTCGTCCTTGTATTTCTCATTCGGAAGAGTGTCAGTTAAGTAAAATACTAAAGGGCTTCTTTTGAATATACCTACTGTACACCCTTTGTTATTACAATCGCGCTCGATTATCTTTCACCCGTCCAGACCCAGTTTTCCAACAATTGGTAAAGCTGAACCAAGGTTAAAATATAACTGAAGCTTGAAGAAATACAGTAACCAAGTATCAGCGTTTGGTGCAGTTTCCCAAAAATTGTCTGACAATCTTAACCTTTACAATCTAATTGCTTAGCAATAGAATTTAACTCTGGGTTTTATTTCAATCCTTGGCTATATCTAAACGAGGGTAAAGTTTTAACCAGCTGATGAACAATTGGGCCTCTGGCCCCACAATCTGGAACGCATGCGTGGACACGGACTTCTCCGTGCCACCATCTGCTCTGACCCTGGGTATCGGCTAGTAATGTCCAGGTGTCCGGAAGGAGTCAGCTTTCCTTGAACATTACCATTGATCCAATCTTAGGTATCTTATGGATTATTCAGACAGTTCTGAAAGACTTCAGCCAAATACAGCTGATTTGAAGCTGAAGAAAAATCATGGTTTATGAAATTTCAATATTGCACGTCATTATCAATTACGTTTAACGGAAATCATAAAAGAAATTGTTAGTACGATACAAATGTACTTGCACAAGCTCTTCAACTCTGTATAGTATGTTGTATGATATTTTGTTTGTTTACTTTTGGTCTACGCCTACACCTCTCTTGACAATCTTTCATTCATTTGATAGTAGATAGTTTTTGATTATGGAGAGACTTGGCACCATAAAACTTGAGAATATACTTAAGCCTAAGAATTTGCTCAACTCCAGCTAATACTGAGTTCTGATTGGCTGAGAGTTCATAGAAGGTTCGAACTTGTATTGACCAGAGAAGAGACAGTAAATGTATACACCACTAATAAAATGTAGCATAAAACACGAAGACGTGGACATCTGTGTGTACTGCAAATGCAAACTCTGAATCATGACTACATGTATTTTAGATAATAATGAGTACGAGTTTGATATTGAAATTATATTTTATTTAACCTCAGAGCTGGATAACAGGATTACGAAAGTAGTCTACGAAAACTAGGCTTGTCCAATATACGAAAATTGGAGACTCCCTATTTTTCACATAAAATTTTGAAAATTTTCTAATGAAAAAACGCATATCTCAATTATGAATTTCTTAAATTTCCCTATATATTCTTAATAAAATTTAGAGTCTCCACATGACTTTGAAGGTTGGCGAGTCTGGAATACTAGTAGAGTAAATAAGAAATTTGTTATTTTTGGTTTTTTTTTGGGGGGGGGGGATAATTGCCACATGTATACCAAACGTAGAATATTCTCCCCAGAACCAGAAGAGAAGTTACAGCTGAGGTAAGAACAACACAAAAAAATCACAAACTACAAAATACGAAAATCGGAAATAGCAATGTACCAACCGCAAGAAGAATTATGAGACAATTTACAAATCTGGTGATTATTGGAAAAACACGGACCTAAGACAACCCAGAGGTGGGATCAGGTGCCATGGAGGAGTAAGCTCCCCTGCTGAACGGTCACACCCGCCAAGAGTCCACAGTCAAATTCAAATGAAATAATCGAGAAACGAATATTGTAAAAAGAAACTGACTTCTGATAATCCAGAGACAAAATCCCAATTAACATAATGTTATTTGCTTATAACGTACATTGTCATTCACGTCTACATGTATATATTCATTTGTTAGATTCATAAAATCTGAGCTACCAATTAGTTTACACACTTTTTTTTCAAATCGGGTTAATCGTGTGAAAATTTCGAAATGAAAAATTGTGATTGCCTTCATTCACGAAAGATTAATAGCCTACAAAAGTGTCAGAATTATTTTTCTGCTCTTTTATATATACAAATATACTCTACTTGATTAATTTTAGAAACGGTTTTATTAGAATTACCACTACATCATTCTGTGAAACAGATGCAGGTCGGGAGATATTCTATGCCCTGCATATATATATAGCATCAGATAATTTGGATTTTGCACCTTTAATCCAAGGCGAGATAAGGGACATACAACTGACAGATATGAAGTTATTTATACTGATGAGCATTTTCTTGGTACTGGGTTCACTGTGGACGCCTACCGATGCATTTGGTCTTCTGAAAATCGCTGATGTGGTATGTACAAACATATATTCTTTTCTGTTGAAATCCAACCTATCATTTCTTTTTCTGTTGCTTGTTCTTTTCCTTTTATTAGAATTTATTTTAGTCACTTCTGCCTATGATCATTTTCATCGCTTTCTTTTTCTTTAATTGTTTATGACCACGCGACAATAAGCCAGTGTATTAATTAATTCATTCCCACTCGTCTCTTTGTCCGTCTGTCGGACTATAGGTAAATGTTTTGTTAGGCTATCTACAGTTTTGAAGCTACAGCTTTGATATTATACAGGATGTTTGCACATATAAATTGAGATGTCGGATGTCCATAGGGATTTTGATTTTTTTTTTAATATTGTAACAATTACAAAAATTATATTTGTTATCTTCAGCTGCATATAGGAAACATACTTTTTCCGACTACCTCCTCCTACAGTTTTGGATCTACAGCTTTTATATTTTGCAGGCTTTTTATAAGCGTGCTGGAGTTGTACATGTCTACAGGCAGGAGAATCAATTGTGCTTTACTGAAACAATATACACCTAACTATATATAGAGAGAGAGAGGGAAGAGAGAGTGAGTTTTTGTTTGTATGAAAAGGGGGGGGGGAATTACCCTTAATGACGTATTAGATATGAATTTGACCATATTCATGTATAACTAGAGTCGCCTTGGCGGAATGGTTTACATGTTCGACTTCGAGTCGAAGGGCCTGGGTTCGAATCCGAGTAGCGCCACGCTGCGATTGGCCGTCCCCGTCTTTCTGATGAGACAGTAAAAACCGAGGTTCCAAGTCACTTTAGGTGTTGGCACGTAAAAGAACCCTCCCTGCTCTACGGCCAAAAGTGCCGAGCATTGGCAAAGTTTGTCGCCCTTCACCGACACACGGTGGCGTCTCCATATGAGTGAAAAACTCTTCAGTGGGACGTTAGACAACAATACAATAACAAAACCTAATGTAACTTCGACTATAGAACGAAAGTGATGAGTACTACTAGCAAGCACAAGGTGCTGACTCTCCGGGCACCTGATCTCACTTCCTTCTCGGAATTTACTTTCGATCTATTGAAGGTTTTCTCTTTGATTTTCAGTCTACTTGATGTTTCTGATTTTGCATGACGTTCCATTGTTTATCAAAAGTACCTTTTTCATGGTCAATTCTATTTTATTATTTATATTCAATTATATATACATATACAGAGAGAGAGAGTTATAAAGAAATGAATTTTTTAATCATATTTTACGTATCTATATTTGATTTCAACCTTCATACAAATAATTCATTTTCTCTTCATGGAAACAGGGTCCCACAATTCCAAAAAATTCGGTAAAGAAGGATACGGAAGAAACCAACACAACACCTTCAGTTGCGCAACCCGGGAAATGAGTTGATTGATGAGCCTGAAACGGACATAGGACAAAAATCTTTTTGAATGTAAAGGGCTTCGTGAATTGTTATATGTTACAGAAGCTAATAAAGTTATTTGGCAAACTGCGTGGAATTTGCCGTTGTATTTCCAATTCGAAAGCATGTCAATTAAATAAACTATTGAAAGGACTCTTTAAAATACCCCTACTGTACGTGTTTCGTTTTAATTATGTTTACGGCTGAAATAAAAACTAGAACATATAACCCCAAATTGCATAAGTAAATCACAGATAACATGGAATCAGGCACCAGAAGAATCAGCGGACAACATACAAGTTTAGTGAGTATTGGACAAACACGGACCTCTGAAAACCAGAGGTGGGATCAGGTGCCATGGAGGAGTAAGCTTCCCCTGCTGACTGGTCACATCCACCGCGAGTCTACAGGCAAATTCAGATGAAATACAGTAAATCCAGAAATTTTTGCGGAACATTATTTTGGCGAATCGGTATCCATGCAATTATTCGCCACACTATATTTTCGCGTGTTTGCTTGTTAAGTATTCTTAGTTCATGCTGTATTGAGCATCTTATTTGAGGTTTGTAAATTAAGTGATACTTTTATTTTCGCGAGTAAGTGCTCTCGCGTAAAAACGCGAAAATAAAATTATCGGGAATAAAACCGGATTTACAGTAATTGAAAAACGAATTCTTGTCAAAATCGACAGAGATGATTTAACGACCACAGTCGAACATGTAATCAAATATTCTTTTCAATGAAACATGATATTAAGACTTTGTGATAGATACAAATATTTGATTGAAATGAAATGCTTTAAAATGGCATGAAAGACTAGTGTAACGAAATAAAACAATCATTTTACATGTATATAATTCTTTAAGAACTTCAAAAGAACTTTCCTCTGATTTGTAGCACTTACTATATATGTACTGTAATGGTGATACATATTTCAAAATCCACCTGCTACTCAAATACTTATATACATCGAAGGTATTAAACTATTTTCGCAGTGGAAAACTGCAAAAGCAAATTTTATTTCAATTCGTCACCGTCCGACGTCTGTACGTGCTGCTTACTACAAGGGTAACAATCAAACCTACGACATTCCTTGTTTTGTAATCCCAACAATTTCAACAAAGCAACCGATACTTCGTCTGGTAACTAGAATTCAAATTTTTAATTGAAACTAATTAATCATACATTAGGTATGGTATGGTGTGGTATGGTATTGTTGTTTAACGTCCCACTCAAGAATATTTNNTGGTCGTAGAGCAGGGAGGGTTCTTTAACGTGCCAACACCTTCTGTGACACGGGGCCTCGGTTTTTACTGTCTCATCCGAAGGACAGGGACGGCCAACCGCTGAGTGACGATGACGCGGCTCGAACCCGGATCTTCCGATTCGCAGTCGAACACGCTAACCACCCGGTCACGGAGGCCCCCATACATTAGGTAAAGGTGGTCTTTCTTTATACCTTCCACTCAATCGACTTTGGCTCGTATGGGAAATTCTCGTAGTCAATGCTGGTGAATTGCAACAAATCTAATTTGTATTGTGTTCGATAGTGTTGGTCATTGAGCATCGAGGGTCGTTTTCATTTTTTTCAACGCTTTTGACATGTCGGTGATCAGTATTGTTTGTCTGATTGAATGGCCTATCAATTATTTCCAATAAACAATAAATGCAATTCAATGTTCGGAGATCAAGTCTTTCGGCAAACCATCGGAATTCCAAAGGGTACCTATTGTGTCCCTTCGTTGACCAACTTGTTCCTTCCTTTTCATGAGACAGGATTCATTCAGAAACGGGTGCAACGGTCAACAGGGAATACTCACTTTTCCCTGTCACCTGATTCTGTTTCTAACTTTTCACTGGTCGGCGTTTACCCTGTGTCCACCATATTTGTAATTTGACTAATGATTGCCCGATATCTGTCATTTAAGTTGCTTATAAATTCAATTTTTTTTTTCATTTTTCCCAGAAAAGCAGTAAATCTTAGGATGTAAATGATATACATGTACATGAAACATATATAGCCTACATTGTACATAAGCAGGTCACGGCTTTTCAAGATAATTTACAGGTCTAATTCAACCAATCAAATATCAAAAATACTTCACATTCCTCACACATATTTTAAATTTAAATATATAAACACCTAGAAGAACTCGACATGATAAACTCCACAAATAGACAACTGTAAATCAAGTTTTATTCACGAGAATTTTATTTTTTATTGAAGTACTGGCGAAAATAAAGTTCTCGCTGAATATACCAACCTTAAATCAACATGCACCATACATCATAACTTACTATTCATAACCTGCACACGGGTTGCGAATAATTACATAACAACCGATTCGCGAAAATAAAGTTCCGCGAAAATTTGTGGATCTTTATATTTGTCTTCCTCATAGGAATCATGATATTGGTCGTTGTTCGTTTTCTTACTTTTTCATATTCTCTCGTAAACATCAAATTCATACAAAATTCTAAAGCACCTACATGTTCACACATTCTAAAACGCCATTGATTCCATCTCAATGGTCATCCTTTTCCTTAGAGGAATTTTTATCTGAAAATTACAACTTTGTGACTTATTTACCAAACCAGTTTCTTTCCAAATAATCTTCTATTGAGTCATACCTGGTCGATATCCCAAAGTAATTAAGTACAGGTTGATATCCCAAAGTAATTAAATACAGGCTGATATCCCAAAGTAATTCAGTACAGGTTGATATCGCAAAGTAATTAAGTACAGATTGATATCCCAAAGTAATTAAGTACAGATTGATATCCCAAAGTAATTAAGTACAGGTTGATATCCCAAAGTAATTAAGTACAGGTTGATATTCCAAAGTAATTAAGTACAGGCTGATAACCCACAGTAATTAAGTACAGGTTGATATCCCAAAGTAATTAAATACAGGTTGATAACCCAAAGTAATTAAGTACAGGTTGATATCCCAAAGTATTAAAGTACAGGTTGATATCCCAAAGTAATTAAATACAGGTTGATATGCCACAGTAATTAAGTACAGGTTGATATCCCAAAGTATTAAAGTACAGGTTGATATCCCAAAGTAATTAAGTACAGATTGATATCCCAAAGTAATTAAGTACAGGTTGATATCCCAAAGTAATTAAGTACAGGTTGATATTCCAAAGTAATTAAGTACAGGCTGATAACCCACAGTAATTAAGTACAGGTTGATATCTCAAAGTAATAAAATACAGGTTGATATCCCAAAGTAATTAAGTACAGGTTGATATCCCAAAGTATTAAAGTACAGGTTGATATCCCAAAGTAATTAAATACAGGTTGATATGCCACAGTAATTAAGTACAGGTTGATATTCCAAAGTATTTAAGTACAGTTGATATCCCAAAGTATTAAAGTACAGGTTGATATCCCAAAGTAATTAAGTACAGATTGATATCCCAAAGTATTAAAGTACAGGACCCAGTTGCACAATGCATTGTTAAATTAACTTGTAGTTAGCCATAAACAAGAAGTAAGAAATCTAGCTTGTAATTTACAAACTACATGATTCAACATTACTACAGGGTTGTTTAGTTAGTTAATTACGAATTTATTAATAAAAATTTTATTTTAGAGTTATCGCAACCATAAATTTAACCATCGATAAGTTCATAGTTAAATTTAACTACGAGTTAAACTATTGTGCAACTAGGTCCAGGTTGATATCCCAAAGTAATTAAGTACAGGTTGATATTCCAAAGTAATTAAGTACAGGTTGATATTCCAAAGTAATTAAGTACAAGTTGATATTCCAAAGTAATAAAGTACAGGTTCATATTCCAAAGTAATTAAGTTCAGGTTGATATTTCAAAGTAATTAAGTACAGGTTAATATTCCAAAGTGATTAAGTACAAGTTGATATTCCAAAGTAATTAAGTAGATATTCAAAAGTAATTAAGTACAGGTTGATATTCCAAAGTAATTAAATACAAGTTGATATTCCAAAGTAATTAAGTACAGTGTACCATGCTTTAGCGTCCCACTGAATTAAAGGAAAACCTGTCTCAGATGTATTGTTCCCTATATGGCTTTTTCCTATATAAATCACTTGTATTAAGAGCCCAACTGTCATATATATGTGACCCTGTTTCTCCATTCCTTGGACGGTATGTATGCACTCTTAGTATCTGAACTTGTCCCATCTTGGTGAGGCAGTATCCCTAGTAGAGCGGCAGCCTTAGTGAGGTGGCATCTTTATTGAGACGTTACTCTTAGTGAGATGGTACTCTAAGGACATAATTATGTAGTAAGATGGAACACTAAGTGAGATAGTGAGGAGGCATCCTCAATCTATCGTATCCTAGTGAGGCGGTATATTTACCGTAGTGAGAGGGTATCCTTAGGTGGTATCTTAAGTGAGGTAGCCTCGTTCATGAGAGGATATCCTTATTGAGATTGTTCATTTAGCAAGGTGGCATCCTTAGTGATTTAGTACTTTTATTGAGGTGGTTTCTTTAGTAAATCGGTTGTCTTAAATGAAGTGGTAACCTTATAGAGGTGGTACCCTTCATGATGTAGCATTCTTTTCTAGGTGTTGGGCCTACTTCTTCTGAAATAGCATTTTAGTGAAACGATATTCTTATTGAGTTGGCATTCTTTATGAGGAGGTACCCTTGATGAGGTGACATCCTTAGCGAGATGTCATCCTCTGAAAGGTGGCATCTTTAATGAGGTGTTATTTCTAGTGATTTGGTGACTTTAGTGCGATGTTTTCTATGACAAATTTCACTAAACTGTAGATACAGAAATTTTCGCGGAACTTTATTTTCGCGAATCGGTAGCTATGCAATTACTCGCGACACGTTATTTTCTCGTGTGTACATGTTAAGTGTGATAGTTTATGTTGTATGGCGCATGTTAATTCAAAGTTAGTATATTTAGCGATAACTTTATTTTCGCGAGTAAACGCTCTCGCGTAATTACGCGAAAACAAAATTCTCGCGAGTAAAATTGGAATCACAGTATCTGTTTTATTGATATATGTGGCGACATACTTCATCTTCAATACCAGCATGATATATCGATAAATGTAGGCAGTCTAAACTACCTATTTATTTTTATCATAATTGTGTTTTATACCAGTTTAGAATCGTAATTATTTTTTACCTGAAAAACGAATTGTCATATTTGCCATATATGACAGATTAATGCCAAATGGGCAGAATTAGTTCTGTTAATTTCTAGGTGATTAATTCTAACACGGTCCCATTGAAAATTTAATTCATCATGAGTGTGTAACAGTTGCAAAGTGGGAGAGGTCCCTCTCAGTCTAATTATAAATAATGGCAGAATTTGTGGTTCTTTACAGTCAATAGAAATCCAAACCGGGGAATGATGAGAGTAATCTGGTAGTAAAATCAACTCTTCTA
>JACSZP010011710.1:0-14932 GCA_016161895.1 Pinna nobilis
GGATTTTAATGCATGGTCTTTATTTCGAGGTAGTCTCCAAAGTAAGATGGTCTTTAGCCCAAGTTCCACTGGATATCTTGTTATTTCTGATAATGCAATAATGCTAGTTTATCTACTAAGTTGTATATTGAGGAAAATTTGTCTAAGACTGAAAAAATTATGCAAGGAACATATAAAGCTCACATTATTCGCAAAAAAGACATTAAAATGAAATATTTCATAACCTCAAACCTATCCCTTCTCTCACAAAATAACAAGTTTGGACAATAATATCTTTCTCGCGTAGATGATTGATATCTTTAATAAATATCACGTAGACCACTATGTAATAGCATTGATCTGAAAGACGCTGTATGAGGTGAATCGAATATCTCTGTTGATCGGCATCTAAACATCAAATGCTACTCATGTAAGTAACAAGTAGTTCAGACATAAGGACTTTGACTCTCGTGTCTTCCTGATTTTGATTGACCGATTTATTATCCTCACAACAGAATTATTCGCTAATTCATGTTCATCTAGGCCCTTCTTTCGGATGAGCAGTGTAGTGATATCGTATTAGGTCCTACATTGGTGCCTTTTGCAACATCATGCCTCTTGTTTGCGTGCAGATTGCTTGCTACACTGTGTGTTATATGAGAGTTAACAGTATCTAACACATAAGGATTTAGCATATTCGATTCTAATACTAAGTTACACACTAATGTTAAACCCATACAGAAGTAATTCGGAAATTAAGAAGAAGCCAAGAACAGCTACAGACAGACATATGATTACAATACACCTGTATTTCTATAAGAAGAAATTACAGTGCTGACTTTCGGTGAATCAAAAATATGTCTACCTGTTCGGTCATATATGCATTCTAGGTAGATAGATAAAATGTATTTTAGGAACACCTTTGCCCTCGTGAAGAAACAAACAGAAGCGGTTTGTCAGGTATCAATGTCATGGTAGTAGTGTCAGAGGATCTAAACCAGACATATTCATAGTAAAAATGAATACAATTTCTTTTTAAAGTCAAAGCTCTAGCCCTCATAATTCGAAAGTTTATGTCATTGGTAATTTGCACCTAACTTGCTAAAAACTGATTGCCTCGAATTTTGAGACGGCTAGTCTAAATCAAATGTCAATGCATGTTTAAAAAGCGAGCCGATGGAATGAATTAATTATTATCTTCCTCAGGGTATACAATTGGCAAATGTATTCGAAACAGATAAACTAGAGCTCAACACTGAGACACACTGATCAAGACTGACTCAAGATAGAGTCCACCTGGAGGGAATGGGATTATTGGTAAATGAACCATCTTCTTGTTTGAGGAGCCGAAGAGATTAGATATTTCAGCCAATTTGGATATATAAACAATTGCAAATCCCTAATGGGTCGGGGTCAGATGTCGAGAAGGAGACGGTGTCCCCTGTTGGCATTTCACATTCGACGCAAAGTGTTCCATGGAAACTATATGATTTCAGTTAAATGTCAATGTTGGTAGAAAATGTCGTGTGTTATTTATTTGACTAATTAATGACACAATTTTGAATTTTGATGTCTGTTATCTAGAGAAATGTAATTGGAATATTTCTCTCAAACACATAAAGAACATAAACCAAACAAGAATATTAGTAACATTCATGATATAATACAGACTAGCTTAGGAAGACATTGAGATACTATGTATCCCCATGCTATTCAAAGTATAATAATAGTACTATCTCTTCGTTTTCCCTAACACGTTAAGATTCTTTTTTCATTATAAACAATCCGAATATTCTAACCAGGTAGAGCTTGTCTAAAAAGTGTAATACCGTGTTAGAAAATTCTCAACTATCTCAGCCTTATCCATGTATCGATCCATGTTTTTTCATTTAAAAAATTACATTGAAGATACATACTATTTACATAGAAATAGACCGCAGTAGATACATTACCTTAAATCTCAATATGTTATCATCCCGCATTTCCACTTCTAAAATTGGGCTGTGAAAAGCTTTACTTTCTCCAGCAAATGGACTGAGCCCTCGGCCCTTTAAATTGACTTTGAATCCCCTCTCTGTCGGGACGTCTTTTCCCATTACTGTAAATCCGTAGTCTTTAGTTGGCGGAAAGAAGCAAGAAGGAGCATTTCCGGTTGCTTTTAGGTAAATACAGTTCCTCTTTTTACACTCACTTTCAGTTACTTCAGTCAAACCAGCCTTCGCCTCGGGGAAACAATCGATTCTCGAAGCCAGTTTTGCAGGTGTAGATGGAGGTTGAGTGTTGCTGGCTTTGTTTTCTTTTTTGTCTTTAGTTGCTGCGATGTACGCGACTGGTATGATGACAGCCAAGAGGACCGCCACAATCACCACGCCTATGGCGATGCGCTTAGGACTGACGTTCTTCATTTTAGATCAAACAATTGCCGTATAAATAAAGACTTTTACATTTTACTTCATGGAAGAAATAATGGAACCATCAAAACTTACAGTACTCCAGCAAAGTTTACCTTTTTCAGGCATCAAACTTCGAACTGTTTTGATATCTTCTTAAAAGTTCCTTCCTCACGAGTGCTATCTGTAAATATCACAATCGTTAGATATACCCCGTGTGAAAATCAAATTCTCTTGTTGTTAGATAACGCTCACAGGTATAATATCTCAGTTTCTTAGGTCAAAAACCACTTCGAACTTCACCCGGAGAGTTTGTGTGCCGTCACATTCACTGAATATTTTACCTTGCTGTATAGACTAGAGGAACCCGGATGGTAAAGGTGGTCATTTTCTAGAGCAAGGTTACCGTATAAATCTTTCTTACGTACAATATTATCTTTGATCAAATAATTTTTCCTTAATGTTAATGCAGAATATACAACTGCAGTCTTCAAAAATCCAAGCGGCATGTAATAAGTCCTTAAATCATATAACTAAAAAGTCAGTCAAAATTTTAGAGTCAGGCATTGAATTCCAGTTGCACTTACTATTGCTTCTCCTCCATCAGTCGAAAAAAGAATATTCACATAAAAATTTGGAGTAAAAGGGGTTGCCTTCATAGAATATTCACATAAAACCTTGGAGTGAAAGGGGTTGCTTTCAAAGAATATTCACATAAAACCTTGGAGTGAAAGGGGTTGCTTTCAAAGAATATTCACATAAAACCTTGGAATGAAAGGGGCTCTTTTCAAAGAATATTCACATAAAACCTTGGAGTGAAAGGGGCTGTTTTCAAATAATATTCACATGAAACCTTGGAGTGAAAGGGGCTGTTTTCAAAGAATATTCACATAAAACCTTGGAGTGAAAGGGGCTGTTTTCAAAGAATATTCACATAAAACCTTGGAGTGAAAGGGGTTGCTTTCAAAGAATATTCACATAAAACCTTGGAGTGAACGGGGTTGTCTTCAAAGAATATTCACATAAAACCTTGGAGTGAACGGGGTTGTCTTCAAAGAATATTCACATAAAACCTTGGAGTGAACGGGGTTGTCTTCAAAGAATATTCACATAAAATCTCGGGTTGAAAGGGGTTGCTTTTTAGTCCTTCATAAAACTGAAAAATACATTATTCAATCTGCGACTTATTTACGTATCTATTAATAGTAGACCTTTCAATTCGAGACAAATACAGCATTTGCATCGAAGAATGTTCCCCAGACTTTATATCATTTGCGTAGTCCTAAACAAACATCTATCTTAATGCTTCTATACATTTAATGACTGATATCTTATTGCGGAATTATGCACACATTACATTTTTTGTAAAAACGAATAAATAATGTTACTCCATCAGTCGGATGTCTTTCTATTTTAATGTCTTTAATCTGAACAATTCATACAAGAGTACATCGGTGGACATATGCGCTTCATCAATAGCGCATTTGAGGAATTCGATTAGTTACTACTACAATGGCAACACAAAAGTCATTTATTGGTCATTAGCAACTATATAACATTCAGATCCTTTATCGAACTGAATTTTTAAGATCATTTTGGAAATTGTGGAATTCTAAAGCCTAATTGTAGCCGGTGGCCATATTGATGACGCCTGACTAAATTGCTTTTGTAGAAATGGGTGAAATAGAAGATACCAAATAGAATAAGTCAACAACAGACAAAATCGTGGCCAAAACAAAAAGGAGACAAAATTACAAACAGAATACACAAATACACTTATAACTAAAAATAGTGTAACACGAACTCCACTAAAAACCGGGGATGTGTACAGGTGCTCCGGAAAGGTAAGCGACTACTGCTCCACGCTTGGCACCCTAGAAGTCGTTAATTGGAGAGACAAATTAATCTGCCTTTGTTAACGCACTCGAACATTAGTATATGCAAGTGACTTATAGTCAGTCTCCAAGCACAGTACGTTGACACAAGAGGACAAGTGTTATATTTTTAATATCGTATTGTTGGTTGATGATTTGCTCTTAAAATGTCCAACTCTTGAATATTTCACCCAAGCCTACAAGTCACCAATGCTGTTTAAGTGTGACATTTGGCCAACCGCTGCGCGGCGCACATTCGAACAGCTGAACTCGCGGTCATAAGTCGAACAAGCTTAGAACAGAGCCATGCCGGTCCCAATAGTGCACCAAGGTGACTTATTAGATGCAGTATGTAATGAAAATTACAAGTAATTTTGATTCTGCGATAAATTAAACTTGCAAAATAGAGAACTGCCTATTTGTTGAACTTTATATACAACGGATATAAGAATGCTGTAGTAAATCTTCCATCTAGTAGGAACAGCAAACAATGTCTGGAATTTATTACACAAGATCCATGCGGATGACTCAAACATGTCACATAGATATGCATGTCATTTAGTACAAACAAACAGCAGACGACAGAAACGAAAGAAAACAAGTTTTAAACAATATGCGTATGATAACATTTTATAATGATACTTACGCCGTAAGATCCCGGCGAGTTGTCAGACTAATTCAAAAGAGAACGCCGTCTTTCTTGTCACGTGTAAAAATACCTAAGAACAGAGACGATGAACCTTTTACGATTTCCAAATAGAAAAATTGTAACAACAATTTCTGAAATAAAATCCCCTAAACTTTTCTTCGAATGCCGCACATATTGTTATAGGATACACATGCATCTAACGACGTAAACATCCGGTTTTGCATAAATTGCTGACCACAGAAAAAGGATGGAATGTGCACCGATGCATGACAGAATATGTTTTTAAACTACAGTAAGAGTAAATATATTCATGTCAAACCCGTTCAACGACCTGTGATACTTGAACTACGATGTATTTTACATGGATTTGTTGATCATTTTGTAAATACACACTTGTCACGTCTGGTAGTAATTATCATCCACAATGTACAAGTTAGACCATTCTGTATACAGCATGGGGAAATTAGCAGACTAGAGATTTCTCTGGTCTTAAAATAGCTTGCAGTTGTGAGATTCAGTGTCTAGGTCCTTTCATAGTAGAGTTATGTTCACGTGTATCCGTCAAGTATAATTTTTTTTATATTTCAGACAACCTACAACCATTTATGCTTCGTGTATCCTTGAATCATGCTCTTTGTATGTTTGAGCTAATTTAATGAGACATATTACCTGCGTTCTCATAAGTTTATGAATTGTAAAAAGTATAAACTTTATTTACTTTACAACGATTGATAAACAAGTTCAATTAACTAATATTAGTGTCTTTCGTTGGCTCTGTTGTCGGCGTGCGGGGGTCCTTGCTGTAGCCGGGGAGGAAATCGGAGTACCCGAAGGAAACCAACGTTGGCAACCACCATACCATCTCACGTACTACCTAGGCAGATCCGAGGATCGAACCCGGGTCGCATTGGCGAGAAGCGAGTGCGCTAACCACTGCGCTACTGGGACATCCATTATGAATTGTAGATGGGTCCCCCCTCTATGACACTCAACTGAGCATTTGCATTTTACTCCTTAGATTGACATAAAAAAGTCTATATTTGTTTGGGCCTTAATCTTAATCGAACATTTTAATTGTTGTTAGCAATTACACCTTTTTCGTTGACAGATTCTTAAGTAATGAGGAGGACACAAATGTCTTTTGGACGAACGAACTGGCGGACAGAGTTTCGCCACAATAATGGCGGTGCCGTAAAAAATATGTGATTAAGTATATAAAATGACAAATGTTTCTTTTACTTATTTCTTCTGTTGACGAATATGTGAGAATAAAAAAGAATCACTGGCTTGTGATCATTTGTACGGAAGCGTATTAGAGACACTGACAATTCTCTTTTTGTTTAATTTTCACAAAATTTAAAGAGAAAGTTTAAAATTAAAAATATATAAATTTTACAGAAAAAAAGGATAAAATAAACAAAAAAGTACAAATTTTCACAGAAAAACGTGTCAGATTTACAAGAAAAGTGTGAAAATTAAACAAAAAAGTGAATTGTTAGTGTCCCTTATACGTTCCCGTACTTTTGCATAATAATTGTTACTTCCACAAAATATCAGTGTTGTAACTTTTCAAACCTAAATGTGGAATCAGCTGATAACTTCATAACAACAATTTACCTTTCGGTTACAGGTCACACATTTTTCTTTGCAAGTGTTAAACACTGATTTGCGACACTTGTTCGAACCTTTCTGCGATATCTGCTATCTCGAAATCTCATATCGGTGATAATCTGTTTGATAAAGTGTTTAAGAATTTGTTTATTAAAGAATCAAGAGTAATAGTATGCAAATTTAGACATGCATCTTCAGGTAAGTCTAACGTTGAGCGTTATTTTTGTAGCTAGTTTTCATTTTCTGTTCTCGTTAATTGGCTTCATCAATCACCTGATATGTTAACATATAATCCAGTATGCCTCGGTCGTATTAAATATAGTGCAAGGGAATTCCCCAGGTAATAGGCACTACTTTGGTCGTAAAAAGTTATTTTTGTATGCTGTTCAAGTTGATTAATCTACACAACAATGGTGATTTTACTAATGAAGGAGAAATAATCCATTCTATGAATAAAAGTCTTAAATAGATCTATCACTTCCGACTTTTCTGATTGTGTTGCAAATCATACCGGTAGAGGATGTATAGCAGAAGTTCTTTATGTTAACGTTTTATGTCTTGCTTTACCCAGGGTTAAACATTTGCGAAAAAGCAGACGATAACATGGGAAGCAGAAACCAGATTCGATTTTGCTACATTTGCTAAATTCTTGTTTCT
This sequence comes from Pinna nobilis, assembly GCA_016161895.1. Lineage (NCBI taxonomy): Eukaryota > Metazoa > Mollusca > Bivalvia > Pterioida > Pinnidae > Pinna > Pinna nobilis. The sequence continues at coordinate 7,161 of JACSZP010011710.1, forward strand.
GGTGATGAAATGACACTAAAATAAATTAAACCCATGTAGGCGTCATACAAGCATTTTTTTGCGATTGGAGATATACGTGGTGCGGGGCAGAATCCCATTTTTGTAATACGACTGTTGGGCTGCAGTGCGCCATAAAGCTTAAAAATTGATTGAAGTCTAAGATTTTGTTCAACTCCAGCTTCTCTGCCGATCACAATTCAACATTTGACCGAGTTGAGTAAAATTCTCACACTTTTAAAGTTAATTCTTAGGATTTACGTTGCCTAATTCTGAAAAGAACGTTTGCGAAACAAAAATTACTTAATCTTTCGGAGCGCCTGATCTAACCCCTGCTTTTAGATGGGTTTTTGTTACTCTATTTTAGGTTAACATCTTGTTTTGTTGATTGCTGTTGGTGTTATTGTTTCATTTTGTTTTGGCCACGGTGTTGTCTGTTTTCGATTTTTGCATTTTGAATTGTTCCCTTAATATCTTCAGCTATCCTCTTATTTTACCTTTATCATTTAAAACATGACATTGGTTACCGTATCCAAGTTAATGATAGATTAAATGCATCGGGAGAAAAGTTGAATATGTCGCTTTTCACCGGCATTGCTGAAGCCTCTATCTAAGAGTAAGATTATTTACTGGAACGTTAAACGATAATACAACACTCCAAACCTGTCAGTGACGTTGAGTTGCATGGCCGATATACTAAAAATGATTTGAGTTATCTTTCTTTGTATGGCGGATATATTATAAACAGTTTAGGCAGTTTACCTACACCCGTTAGGTTTGATAAGATATTAGAAACAGAGGTCCCGTGCCGTAGTAGGTATCGGCATGTTAAAGATCCCCTAGTTTAATGGAAAAAGTCTTTAGCATAGGAAAATATTTCCAGCAGACAAAAGTTAATGTCGTGCAAAGTTATTACTAAAATAATGCGGGAAGTAGCGGATATAACCTCCATTAAAACAAACAAAAATGAACGAAAACAATAAATATCTTCACGATTTAGTGCGTTCATATGTTTGTTGACGATATTTTACTTTGGAAGTATTCTAAGCAAACTCATTTACCAATAGTTTTGGTTTTAATACAAGTTTTACTCAAATTTGTTTTGGTTACAAGCGGCTGGGTCTGGAGCGCTCGAACATATGATAGTATCTACTTCAATATTTCGTCTTTTCCTTAAAACTTTCTTTCCTTTACAAACGTTTAAGTTAATCTTTGAAATGATCCATTTCCAGCGGATTTTGATTTTATCATTTATTCAAATTAGTGCTGTATATCACTCAGTCCGCCGTAAAAGTGTTTGTGATGAAATATTATTTTTGATGTGTTATATGCATCAAATACATTGACCAATGGAATTCATGCCAGATATAAGACACTTATTTCAAATACCTTCTTGAAGAACAGCCTCTGTGACGTTGTCAAACGCTTTTAACATGGTATTTTTGAAAAAATAATCTGATGTATTTAAGATGAGTAAATGTTTTACGTATACCATATTACTTTGAGAAGGCGACTGTCGTCGCACTAAGTTTCAAGATTTCCCTTGATATGTATTGTAGCAATATGAACTGTATCCGCGTAGATCTCGTTCACCATTTTATGTTGCATATCTCAGGGGCTACCTATTAGGTAAGAAACTTTTTATAATAAACTAATTAAACCTGTTGTATCATTTCGCTTCAATCAGGCAGATTTTACTTTGGATTTTTTTTTTACAAAAATTAACAAGTGTCATAAAAGCATATGCTGTTTATCGTAAACAATCAAGCTGTATGTTTTTTTATTTATTTCACACTAATAATAATTAAAGAATTTTTACATGTTAATAGACAAAATTAAGAAATCATCTTTTCGTGAATGTTTGAGTTTGAAAGACGTTCATCAAATAACTGTAGACAGCATTCAATAGAAATCTATTTTGTCTAATTGACAACATGTCAGCACATATTTGACAAAGAAAAGTATGGACTTTTAGGGTTAGAAATATGAGATGAATTTGTTATTAGAAATATAAAAATAAAGGAATGCTAAAAAGAGCTGAATTATTAATGAAACTTACTTGGTACATTGTATGCGACAAAAATCTTTTGAAAATTTTGGTTTAAATTCTATTTCGATAGGGTAAAAATAAAAGAAAATTTCCTTGTGTATTTCAATCGAGATTATATTAAGGAAAAAATTTTGAATGTAAGATAATCTTACTCTCTTTTCACATATGCTTATAATCCGTATTTAGTTTTAAACTAAAATAATGCAATCACCGAGATACTTCCTCATTGAAACTGAGCTATATCTACGCGTTTTTCAGGTTAGGACATATTTCATGGATCGACTTTGCTGTTATCAAATACTACCAGAATGATATATATTTTGCGAAAAGAATTCATTTTGTGTCATTTTTTGCCTATCTAGCAAACCGGAAGTATTCCTTTTTCATAAAAGTTACTGAAATCGTTCACTGAATGTGGAACTCGCGTAGAATTTAAGGGTCCTTAACATCGTGCAATAGTACGTATAACAGTGTATGTAACAGTACGTGTTAGCATCTCAATGCTCAATGACGTAATTTGCAGTTTGTTTCCAAATAAGTGAATGACTTTCGGACGACTGCAAAGCAAAAACAGTAAACAAACCGTCTTGTCTGACAAGCGTGTGAAAGCTATACAGGAGACCTTTTCTGTCCATGATAATAGTTGATGAATGAATGACCTGTTTTCGAGTTATTTTGGAGTAATTGCAATAAAATTTATAAGTACTGATGAACTTGTGAAAAATTAAGACAAAGAGAAATCTGATCATCATTTATTGACTAGAAGTGGCTGAGATATATTTAAAAATAATAGAACCCGTGTCAAATAAATATACAACATAAAAATCTATTAGAAAAAACAGTGCGAAAAACGCTGTCAATGTTTGATATGAGACCATAGATTGAAACCAGTCTTGATCATTTCTCTTGTATGTGCTATGTATTCCTTATTGTCAGCGTGATCATGTGAATATATACTATACTTTTTACATGTACTTGGCCTTGTCATTCACATGCATGAGGAGGGAAAAACAGAAAATGATATAAGTGATTCCCGAAAAAAAAACTAAAGAAAGGAAACAAACGAAAACCAGTTGACCTGCCTGAGAGATAGGAATTTGCATTGTTATCGGAGAAAAAAAACCCCCATAAATTATATCTATAAGGTCCTAGTATCTACGGCGTCCTCGTTGTCGCCATCGTCTGGCGGATGAATATCTTGACCTTTGAACTTTATTTCTTCTATAGCTAGAACTAGCAGCCGTGCAACACTTTTGAAAATGACTATTTTTCTGTAAAGCACATTTCTTAAATAGTCTAAGCAGTCTATCCTCTGGTTTCCATTGGGAGTTATTCGACGACTGACTTCTGTGACGTGAATTTTTCCTGTGCAATCTTTGCCGTATTTTGATGGCTTTCAGTCTTTTAACGTAGTAACTACTATGACACGATCTTTCTCTTCCGCCGGCTATTTTCCCGAGTTTACAACAGTGCTCAGAACCTGAAATGGATCAGTTATATGGTTATATTGAAAAATTGTTGTATGTCATAATCAAATACCAATAACACACGACTCTACAAGGGAAATGTACCTGTACAGAAAAGATAAGTCGGTTACGACCTTTGGTAAACATCTTAACCGGAAGCAAGTCATGACTGAAGAAAATGACGAACATTGACGTAGGCTGTTGATAGCTAAACGAAAGAAAGTGATGTCAAGTTTTTGTAAAAGAAAACTTCAAATTGAATCTTCAAATTGAAGTTTTTTTTCTGCTTCCAGTGAAAAAGAATAATTTTTTGCATGTATATTAATAGCGAAACTATGGTGATAATTGATTATGAAATTGCATTTTATCGTGTTGCTCATACATATTTCTTATATTTCATTTTTGCTTAGATGATCTCTCCAGGGTAGTATATATGTATAGGTATTTTCACTATACAAAAAAGTTAGGAATTGGTAGAGAGCCGTCACGTTTCGGAGAGACAAAACTTCATGTCTCCCATGCGTTCGAATGTTTCCCTAATACAAAACCCTTGCATATTATTTGAATAAAAATGAATGTTCTTTATTGATTTGGTATTTGGGTCTAATAAACAATTATTTCTCTTGTTGTAGGGAAAGATGAGAATTTGTTTATCCACAACAAGTCATGTCTTGTAACAAAAATTTCCCCGTGCCCCTATAGTTAGTATAATGACAACTTTTAATGACCATGTAGTTACCTAAGTTGTTTTGCGACATCACGTGATGTGTTCTAGTCCCGGCGTCATTCTGGATTTCGGCACCACTACCTGTCTCTGGATCAATCAACATATCCTCGTCATCCGTCGCTCTGCTCAAAACATCGGCATTCCACCTTGCACGTGCTTTCTGCATGTCGTCATGTGACAGTAGCTGTTCTTAAAAATATCAAACGAAATGTATAAGCAAAAACTCGTATGACATTTTCTTCAAAATATCTTTTTATAAGTCTTAACTTGCCCGTAAGTTATAAATAAATGTATATCACTATAAATTGTACAAACTGATAGATCTATTTCTAATTTACTTTAATATGATTATTTTTGTGCGTTTTAAATTCGATATATCAAGTTTAGGATAAAAATAGGTTCAATTTTTATAATTTTGATAGAAATTTGTCTACTGATGAATGATGTCCGAATGCAGTGTTCAATACTATATTTTTACACAATTTTCCCCAACGAATGTAATTGATTCAAAGTACATGTATCTATATGAATACGAATTGAAATCGACAGATTTGATTTTAATCATGGAAGTCATACGACTACTTTGGAATTAAATGTGATTTTATTAAATGTTGTCCTTTTGTAAGTGCACAATCTAGCAAACCTCGGTAGGATTAACATTTTAGACGGGTTTTTTTTCCTGAGTAGGCCTTACAAAAGATCGTATTTCTAAGGTAAAGAGAAAGAACTGTCGTAAGAATCCAACACCAATTTCGTTTTACGATGTACGACCTTCCACTGCTTGAACCTATCGTACGTGATGGTAATCTAGATAATATCACGCATGCGCCGTGATAAGTATGGTGTACTTGCATTTCCGGTTTTCTTCGGTTCGTTTCAAACGATAATTAACAATTAAGTAACTGGCGTCACTATGATAAACTATTTTCGTTCTATTTTCCGTTTTCCGTTACACATTCTTTGATTCTGATGTACTTTACGGTCAGGTCTTTTCCTGAACTCTCTGATTAGTGACACATTCCTCTAATAATGATGAGTTGCGCACATTGACTTTGGAGAATTATACTTAACAGAATATTAATAAGCAATCATGATATTCCGACTTATTTCTGAATGCAAATCTTTGTCGATGATCCGTCCGATTCTAATTAAAGTTTCATGTGTGAATAGACATGTTAGTGTTGATACTTAAACCATAGTATTACTCTGCCGTTTGTTTCTCGGAATAGCGTTTTTCACCAATTTCAAAATTTTAGATTTATCTTGGGACCTCCGGACACGAATCATCGGGAACATCTAAAGCTACACTCTCTGTTTTATTATCAAACACTGGACACCCAATATGCCTGACAGGTTTTGCGTAAAACAACTCGAAATAAAACAAGACGTAGAAATTTTAACTATTACGTAGTATTCTTTCTTGTTACTTTATGTTCTAATTGATTTTGCCCCATCCCACATCCAACAAATTAAAAGATCAGTCATAAGCTGGGACAAACTTTTATGCGACCAAAAAAGAAACAATAACTGCATGGATTCAGACATTGATACGTATTATTATATTGCTTTTGTCGTGTAATGTACAATGATTACTAACATTTTGTGATTAACTTCCGACTGTTAAATAACATAGCCTCTTTTTTAATACTACCGATGAATTATAAATTATGACATATCACTTATTTATTCATTTCTATATACACATGTACTTCACGCGTTCTCGAGAGTAGGGATAGTGCATGTTGTAAGAACCCCAATAGGGTGCTCAATTGTCTGGGACAAATATATTATACAAATAATGCTACAATGATACTAATCGAAATAAAATTCCTCACATAATAGACATTTATATTAGCCTGATTTTGTCTATAAGAGAGACACGTTGTGAATCAATATAGTTGGCAATCCATTAGCCATTCGACTGTAGATGCAAGATACTTTTTGGCAAATTTCTGCTGCAAGATCCTCACGATTTGGTTAAATTCGCGAAAATTTTATTTCCATCGCTAACATCGCGAAATCCAACTCATGAAAGTAAATTTTCATTTAAAAAGGTCGAACCGACAAGAAACAAAACCGTACTGTTAGCTTTATTAAGAATTAACACAGGCGAATAATCAGTCTCACAAACTATCAATCCGCGAAAAACTTGTCTTGGAATATTTGTTTAATCTACAACTGACTACTAAAACCGGGACGTATCACAATAAAGGTACAATAATCCACATCAATGAATTAAGTATTTAAGCTTAATTTGCTGAACATGATCATCACTTATTGACTGAATTCCAACGTACGAAAAAAACGCATTCCGAAATAAAGTTGCCAGAACTAAATACCATTTTAATGTTATGGTATTGTTATTATGTGTTTTACGAGCGCTACATTTTTGTAAGTGCAAAGTAGAATTAAAGATTAAAGACAAAACAATGTTATACGGTGCAAAGGGTCCGTTCGATTAGATATAAATGCCGGAAAAGGACGTATCTGAAATAATGAAATGAAAGTGTACGAAATTCTGGCAAGTGCTGTGACATAGAATCTACCTTGATGCATCGCATGTGAAGCATGCATGTTACTTCTACTGACTTGAATGTGTTTTAATATTAACCCAAGGTAGATCCCGGTCATGCTTAGCACACATAGGTATTCCCAATGTCAGATTCTCTTGACTTTATTATTGGCATGAAATAGTAATATTTCGCTTTTGAATACTTTCACGCTGTTCGAGGTCAATGCTTTCAAGTACAGAAAAATGTTACACGGTACAGGAGCATCACGAAATATTTAACGCGAGCTTTAGATCGTAAAAAATACCGATTTAGCTATAGTTCTTTATTAAGTTTATTTCTTTATAGGCACATTAGAGAATCTGCAAAAATGTAATTGTTGTCGCTGTTGTGTTTAACGCCCCACTCAACAGGTCTTCCTTTGGCACTTAGTGAAAATTTGCTCTTACTTTTGTATTATAAAACTGTAATTCCAGTTATTACTTCTCACTGTTGTTATTGTTATTAATGCTATAATTTTCATCAGATACATTACATTATTCTTATGTTCATGATCGTCCGTCTTTATCAATATTATTATCATTATCATTATTATTATTATTATCATTATTATCATTATCATTATTATAATAATTATTATTATTATTATTATTACTATTATTATTATTATTATTATTATTAATGTTGTTGTTGTTGTTGCTGCTATTTTCATCACGATCGTCATAATCTTTATTATTATCATTGTTGTTATAATCATTATAATTATCATCATCAATATCAACATTATCATTAGCATCATCCTCAGAGGCAGCAGCAATAGAAGCACATTCCTTTTTATTATTATCATCAGTCTATCAATAACTGGTCTAATCATTATCATCATCGTCGTCATCACTATCATCATCAGTAGTATCATCACAAGGAGAAGAAGACAGATCAGAAGAAAATTCAGAACAGATAAAGAAGTTTGCGGAAAGATTGAACATTGGCACAGTGCTTAATATTAAACTCCAGAAATTAAC
>JACSZP010011717.1:0-26703 GCA_016161895.1 Pinna nobilis
CAAAGAGAAAGAGATACCTGTGTATGAGATACCAGACTGGTGAAACTAAGATGTGAGATGACAAAGAGAAAGAGATACCTGTGTATGAGATACCAGACTGGTGAAACTAAGATGTGAGATGGGAACAAGGAAGATACTTTTGTATAGAAAGAGATACCTGTGTATGAGATACCAGACTGGTGAAACTAAGATGTGAGATGGGAACAAGGAAGACACTTGTGTATGAGATACCAGACTACTGAAACAAAACGTGTGATGGACAAGAATGGAGATGTCTGTGAAGGAGATACCAGACTAGTAAAATTAAGACGTGAATTGGGGGAAAATGGAGATACCTGTGTTTGAGATACCAGACAGGTGAAAGTATGAGTATCATTCTGATGTTGACTTATCATGTTAAAAAAAGTGTGTTTTGTTGATTTTTCAGGGCACGCGAGGACAGGCTTTAACTCATATAAATAATGATGACAAAACCTCCCTGACTTTTGTTTGGCAAGCTCCTCAAGTTTCTCAAGGACATGTCATATTTCGGTAAGTTTCCCTGTGTGATACTTACGTTTTCCTGATGTTGAGATATTATTGATATGTTTTCCTATTCCTGAGACATTCTTCTATGTGGACCATGGATTCATCATTATAAGAGTGATGCCATTCTAACAAATTTGATCGTGCATATGTATACACTTTACATACAAAAGAATTTTTGGCCATTTTATACAATAGAAAATTCTTAGGCATATTGCCTGTAGTATGTTCATCTATTTGTTTGTTCAACTGCCTGTCTATAGCTCAGAACTTTGACCTTTGGCACACTTTCTTCTTTCCAAGATTTGTCCATCTGTTATTGAATGTTTAACCTTGCAAACTAAATTTTTGACCTTGATAAATCAAACGAACCTCTAGAGTATTTCAAGACTTGGACTGTCTTATGAATAGCATGAGGAACAGATTTCTTGTGTTATACCATATGACATTGTGCTTTCCTTGTAAAAGTCTTTTCCAATAATACAAGGCAGAATTTGTTGATTTTTTAACCTTGAAATTGACGTCTGACCTACAATTTGAATGTTTTAAACATGCATATAAAAGGTGACAGTTGAAGATATCAAGGGACAATCAAAAAGTGAAAAAAATCCAAAGGCAAACGAAACCATGGCCAAAACAAATAGAAAAAATAACACAAACAGCAATCAACACATAACCTTGTTTGTAAATGTTTTAGTTTGTAACTGTCAGTGAGATTATCTAATCGCCTTGTTTTGTTGTTTTGTACAGAGCCAGTGTGGTACAGGAGTACACGACTTACTGGGTGGGACTGAACTCTCCTATAGTGTATGACAGATATAGCCCTGTACGGTTATCACAACAACAAGTGTTTAGTATGCAGAATGTACTGTCTCCAGCCTGTACCAGTCCACCACCAAAGAGAACAACAACAACAACTACAACAACCACACCAAAACCAATAACACCAAAACCCACAACTACAATAACTACACCCAAACCTACAACAACAACACCAAAGCCAACAACAACTACAACTACACCAAAACCCACAACGACTACAACAACTCCAAAACCCACAACGACTACAACAACACCAAAACCTACAACTACAACAACACCAAAATCTACAACAACTACAACAACACCAAAACCTATTATTCCGACCCCTAAGATACCAATAACAACCAATGTTACAAATGGAACCACTCAAAATGTTGTTAACACAACAACTGCATCAACAACGACAACAGAGGCGATCATAGTTCCACAGGTATGTCTATTGTGCCATATTAACAATGATTCTGTAATTACAATGAATAATACAACAACACTGACATTTTGAAATTTTTGTTTGACTCGCACTAATTGCGTAATTGCCTTAAAATCTGCTCAGATTTTTATCAACGGATTGATTACAAAGTTATATCGGTGGTCATAGTATGGTAATTTTTTTTATGTTGAACCTATGGGGTTCAATTGAAATCTAACTTAGATTGGGTTATTTTTTCGGTAAATGGGGGGGGGGGGGTTAATATATGAATTTGCTAGGATTGAAGTCAGTTTCGTGTAGTTCTCATTTACTCCTCTCATTAATTGAGTTTTTATCCATTCAACTTTTGATACATGTCATCCAAGTACATATATGACACTGAAAGATGTAGAAAATAACATTTAACCTTGTTGAAACCAGTGCTTTACATTATTCATTATATACATTAGATTGTTGCATATACGGGGTATTTATGTAGAGCCTAATGGGTAGGTTTTGCCAGTCAGTATGACTCCCCACTACCTAACAGCCAGTGCATTTGGACAACCAGTTATGCAGGAATATGCACAGACCATTTGCATGTACATCACTAACTTTAGTTTATGATAATTTTCAAATTCTACAGAATAAACTCGTGTGATTTTTTCCTTCAAAAGAACACTCTTGTGTTTACAAAATTATGCAGTATATGAGCTCATGGTTGAATAGGGCGGTGTTACATGACAAAGATGTAAACACATATCTTGTAGTGTCCATGCCTTGTAGTAGATAAAACAAAGTCAAAGTACACTAATCTCCCCTTTAGGCAATTATATACGTGTATTTTACAAATCACATACACATTCAATAATGATACAGCCATTTCATATGTAACTTTTTATTGAGACAATAAGCTAATGTATACCTGCAGAATGTAGCTATAGGATACGAAAAAAGTCGTAGGAAAAAATTCACAGGAAAAAAGTCACAGGAAAAAAGTCACATCATATACAGATACTATAACATGCACAAACTTCTCTGTTTTGAGGACATCAATTCCTATTGACGAAATAAAATATGTTTAAACTTATTTATATTTACTTCATCTCCTCCAATGTAAAATATAATATCTCATTTCAAATATATCCGTGGGAATTCCTTCCCCGAGTGCAAATTCAATGTTGCTTCAAACGAAAAAAATGCGGCTTTTTTCCTGTTACATTTTTCACAGACATATAATTTTTTTTTTACTGTTTTCCTGTGACTGTCTTTCCTATATACATGTAGATTGCGACTTTTTTTTGACTTTTCCTCCCGATTACCTACCTGTAATATATGCTAAGCTTCATAAGGATGTTTTTATGTAAATATACCTTTTTAATCCATTTGCACAATCGTTTAAACAAGGACTAGTTTATAAGCCCTTGGTTTAATTCATAGTTAAATTTAACTATGAACTTACTGATAGTAAAATTTGTGGATATGGTAACTCTATAAATAATTTTTTTATAAGTTAATTCGTAAATACCTTACTAAACAATATATTCTGTAAGAGGATTAAACCATATTTTAGCAAATTACAAGCTAAAATTTTAACTTGTAGTTAGTGTCTAATAACAATGTTAATTGAACACTGCATTGTCAAACTTGGTGCAGATCTTTGTTGGACATCACCGATTTCCAGTGGGACTTTTTGTCTGTCCAGTACGGGACATTAGCTTTCAGAGTTACTGGTAGACAGTCATTGTTATTGTCAGGTAGGTGACAAATATGCTTTAGTAATGATTACCTTGATAATTAACGTGCCACCTTATGACAGGTAAGCCTGTTATACATAGTGACAATCATACCTACCTGATCTCTGTGATAAATGTCACTGCACCAGTCTACAAATTGTCTGTAAATACAAAGCTACCAGAAACACCCATCAAAAGAATGTTTTGGATTGTCCTAGACATTTTTTTTGTAAGTATCGCAAATTTATGTTACATCAATAAATGACATGCACATACAGTGCATACATGTATTTGTATATAATAATATATGCTAAGTACTTATACATTTACATGCAGGTGTATAAACCTGTTTTATGTACAAATGTATATCTATATGGTAAGACTTAAGATACTAAACCTATTTGTGTCCTAAAGTATCATCCGTCAATAGACATTTTGCATTTCCTATAATAATCATGATCCATTATGTAAAAAGCAATAAACACGTTTTAGTTAATCATTTTTTCGGCCCTTAACCATCATCAATTAAATTCGCTTATGAACTGAATTTTCTAGCTAATACAAATATTGTCCTCAAAATCATTTTATATAGGACAAGGATCTTAAATGTTTTGGAACAAGGGTGTACATGTTATATTTTTTACACAATGTATTATAAGAACGGCAAAAAGTGAATAAGACATTAATTTGAAAAATGGAAAAACGATTCAGTTTCTGTATTGGGGTATTTTTTTCATTTTTTTTATATTGGGGTAATTTACTTCTTGTTTGTAGAGAAGGTATAATCGATGCTGAAGGAAATGTTACTTTTAGGCACCTGATCCCACCCCTGGGTATTCAGACGTCCGTTCTTGTCCAATATTGTAAATCCGGTTTATTCGCGAGAATTTTATTTTGGCGTAATTACGCGAGAGCACTTACTCGCGAAAATAAAAGTCTCGCTTAATAAACTATAAATAAAATGCTTAATGCAACATAAACTTAGAATACTTTATAAGCATTCACGCGAAAATATAGTGTCGCGAATAATTGCATGGCTACCGATTCGCCAAAATAAAGTTCCGCAAAAATTTCTGGATTTATAGTTTTCACCTTCTTTAAGTTGATTATTGCCTCTTGATTCTTCTGGCGATTTATACCATGGTAATTATGATTTTCATATCTGAAATTGTAATGAATAGAGTATGAGTTTTTCGCAAATACCGCATTTTTTTCATTTTCAGGGTCCATACGTAAAACCAGACCCAGAGTGTAATGTTACAAAGGGATGCTATCATGACTGTAACAGGGCGTATTGTAACTTCCTGATCTCCTGGAGGGACAGAGGAAGAGAGGTGGATATGGAAATCAAAGCTAACATACCTCTGTCAGGGGATAGATGGGTAGCTGTTGGATTCTCATATGATCCATATATGGTAATTTTTAAACTTTGCAAATGTTATAATGTGGTTAATTGATATGTGTATTCAATAGCGCTTTGGTCTTTGGAAAAGGATTTCATTTTAAATAGCAATCGTTTGTCTAGTATGCTTGCAATTTTAAACGATGTATTGAGGTAAAATAAAATTGTGAATATGCACAGAATCAACATAAACAGTGTTCATTTCTTTCAAGAAGTGCAAAAAAAAAAAAATGAACAACAAATTTAGTAGCACACAATTGCAGTAAATGAATTATGATAATGATATACAGGGATAATATATGATAAATTGTATTGGTACATATGATCTTGATCTTGGTATGATCAAGATATATTACATGAGATTGTGGTTGAAGATATAATATTTGATATTGTAATATTATACAACGATATGATATATTTACAGGGAAGTGACAGTGTTACGGAGTGTGTGTCAAACAATGGATATGTAAATGTGTTCCAGTCTTATAACAACGACAAACATGGCAATTCTAGGCTCCGAGATGTAAGTATTATGTATCTGCTACCAAATATTGTGAAAGAAATCGATAAAGATTCGACAAATTAGTGATTATCATTCAACGAACGGTTGCCACAGTACAATCGACAAAATATATCATCCACAAACTGCAAATCTTCTTCAATATCAAAAGTTTCAATGAAAAGGTAAAGGTGACGAACAGTGATCGATCTCATTATTACTACAAGGAATGCAAAATAACTAGTTGGGCAAACACGGACCCCTGCATACACCAGAGGTGGCTTCAGGGGCCTAGGAGGAGTAAGTGTCCCCTGTTGACCTGCCACACGTGTCGTGAGCCCTTTATCTTGATCAGGTAAACAGAATTATCCGTAGTCAAAATCAGTGTGTAAAGAACGGTCTAACAACTGTTATGAAACATGCCAAAAAGCATTCGACTCAATGGCAGGACGTATCGGCAAACCAGATCATTGAACCGACCATTGAATTTACGAAAAGCTGACTTAACCGAGACTGTTGAAACCCCTGTAACATCAACTTGTTTATCAGTAGCTTACCTCGATTTAAATATGGTCGAACGCTGAACAAGCTCTAGCGTATCGATCTGTTAAGAGACATAAACTCCATATGTAGGTGAGGATGGCATATTGCTACATAGATATAGGAAGTTGACGATGGTAAACCTGAAGTCATCCCGTGTATCAAAAAGCAGAGTTGTCAGTTCTATCCTTTATTTTGAGATTCATTTACTGATATTTACATGTACTATTTTTGAATGTAAGCTTTTATTGTATCTAAAATTGGAATACGTTATAACACAATTTTCTTTAGTGGTAAGCATTGTTATATTGTAGAATCATATTTTCAATTAAAACTATGTCTATTGAATTATTGTATCAATCTTCTTTACTCACTATATGTATGTGTGTTTTAATTGCAGCCCAAAGTTGGTCTAAGTAACACACAAGGGTCGTATGTTGATGGTATATTCACTTGCCAGTTCACCAGACAGAAAATTGTACCGATTGAGAGTCGAGTATTTGATCTGAACAAGGACTGGTATTTGCTGTTCGCTCATGGGACTGCCATGGCAGGTAATGCACTCGTACTGCTCACTCTGTCTCTTAGTGTCTAATAGCAATGTCGATTTATGTATAAAATGTAACCTATGTATTATAACAAATAACCTTTAATGAACTACTTGGCCTTAGTCTGATACACAGGAAATACCCTTTATGGAGATTTCCCTTCCAATACATAAAGTAAGTTATTTGATATTGATTATACGTTTAATTTAGAATCAATTCCATTCTATTGTACAAGACTCCATTATTTAGGAACAGCTGTTTTTGTCAAAACTGATAAATGCTAACCACCAGGAAGTTGTGTGTTAGTTTTGATAGCCGGTCAAATTATATTACATGTAGTTTAGTTTCATACAGCATGTTAGAGTGATTTTATAATCATATACGTTTGTGTCTAGAATGTTGAACTGTGTGAAAATGAGCAAATGAAAATTTGATAGCTTAGATTCCAAGAGAAAAAGTTCGAAAACTGCAGTAAAGTTATAATTTGTATTGACAAAACTATATACACAGATATTCTTAAGATTACTGTTTTTAATAATAATTTTTAATTTGAAACAAATGATTAATGCCTATATCCATTCCTTCCACATCATAAAGAGGGTCTAGGATCCCCAGAACAGCGTAAGACACGGTTATATATCTGCTTCAACATTTACTCAAAACCATTTTCATAATGACTATTATTAGTTAGTTAACAACAGTTGACAATGTTACACCTTCTGAGACATTGACGTCTGTTTGACTGTCTTCCTTTCCTGTGAATCGTATGGATTAACATTCTGTCTGCTGACTTACAAGGGGTATAAGTACTGAATAAGACTTTTATAAGTTTTTTTTATAACTTTTATAAACACTCGCTGACTTAAATCCAAAAATGAGCTAACACATGAGCCGAGACACATTAGATGAAACTTCTATAATCTGTGCTAGAATAGCAGGATATTTGGAGATATTCATATTAGTGATGGGCATCTCGTCTATGATGCGTAATAGAAGATAATATTTTTAAAGTACTATTGCAATATAGCAATATGATACATATTGTATTGGCAAGGTAATATCACACCAAGTAATTGATGGGATTCAGTTCTTCATTGTGGATCACTGTACTAAGAAAGTATTGACATTGCCCTTAAATGTGTTGGGTTGTTCTTAGCTCAAATAATGAGGTTTTCACTGAGGGAACATATATTGTCAAATAACTAAATTTTACGAAAGAGATTTTTAAAACTAACGGAAAAAAATGATTAATTGCTTACTAATATATCAACATTACCGTTAAATCAACTTGAGTCTTAATAAGTTATAATTAACAGGTAATTGTAATGTCGATCTAAGTTTATATATACTCTTATGGTTTGTAAGTTGTAAATAACAAGCGACTAATGAGTTTTTAATTTATCAATACTTTAAGACTTATTAGGCGATTCTGCAGGTGAGGTTACTGACAAGTAATATTCTTCCATTGCTCAACATATTCAGAGCAACCATCAAATGTAACATTTTTACACACGAACTTCTTATATTTTGAAATCAAATTAAAATTAAAGTTAAATTTTAATGTTCCAGTAATAAAGAAACTTGGGACAAATATTTTTCGTTCCCACTTTCTTTTTTCTTTTAGGGGGAGGGGATTTTGGCAAATATTTCAGCATTGCTTATAACTTTTAAATCATGTAAAGGAAGCTCAATATCTGAAACGTACATATGTCTTTTCAAAATGAATTTGAATTCAATTAGGTGATAATAGTATCTAAAAACAAAAAGTGTCATGCAAAGTTGCATTGCGTAGATAATTGAAAAAAAGAAGTATCAATTTTTATTAATTCATACTTTTCCTTATCTTTCCGTTAGATCTAGACAACATTGAATTAAACTTTACCTTGGTTATTTTGCCCTGTAATATAAAACATTTATATAGGTTCGCGAATGTTACATTTGATGGGATTTCTCTATAAGTTTTTATTCATACTTTACATGGACTGGGTGTAACTTAATGATATTTCTCTTCTTTTTTTTCCTTTTTCTTTATTTTTCCATTGTTGGATTCAACAACTGTTAAAACTATTTGTGAATTTACCTATCAATTACGGATGAAGCTATTTGTTGCATTCTCAAAATTCATTTATTTTTCAGTCATTTTATTTGTTCACATATCCTTAATTTTGATATTTTTATTTATTTTTATATTCCGTTTTGTTCATGCATTTAAGTAGGTGTTTGTTGCTTCTTAAATCAATTTTATTTTCCACATAGACCTATGTGTTGCATATTGGAATATGTTGTTTTAATATAGGCTTGCATTTTTATTTTTTTATGGTGTACTGATTTTTATTTTTGAAGTGACTATGCATTTTTATTTTCTTATGGAGTGCCATTTTTATTTTCTATGTAGATAAGTATTTTTATTTCCTTATTGTGTCCCATTTTTGTTTTATGAGTAAATGAGTAATTATTGGTATATGCATTTCCACGGATAAATGGTCTTCGTGAATATACCTGTTAAATGTTGAAAGTTGTTTTCTAAAGAACTCAAACGTTATGCTAATAAAAATTTTAAAGCATTCCTGTATGGACTATTTTATGAATATTTTGATTAAAAATCCGGAATGCTAAAGAAACTCTGAGATTCATTTTTTACCATGATTGAGGTAGGCCAGGATAGGTAGGTTATGATTATAGTAACATTTGCTTTATATTTGTTTTCTTTCACCTATTCACTAAAAAAAGATAAAAAAGTTGTTAGTCATTTCATTGTAATGTCCTCGATGTTGTTCAAGTCGTTACTACCGTAGTTTGTCGTAGTTGTTACTGTTTTGACATTTTTGTTATATACCTGACAGGTATGAAACTTCCCCATATTTACGACCCAGCACCGCCTGTTTCACCTGGCAAAATAGACCTACAAGCTTACAAGGTTAATTTACCCACTACGACAACAACTACAACAACACCAAAACCAACAACTTCAACAACAACGACTCCACGACCAACCACTATCAGGACAACAACCATGAGGAGACCCACTCGCCCAGTCATAACTCGACCTCCTCCAGTTACGACTCCTGCTCAAGTAACGATTCAATGGTTGACAACAAAACAATCTGCTAGAACCACAACAAAATCAACAACAACTACAACCACCACAAAACCAACGAGTACACTATCACCGCAGGAATATGTAAGTGTTGTCATAGCAATGCTATGATTGGTCAAGTGAAAGTCAATGATTCTAAATAGAAAATTCCCACCTATTTAGTAGTCAAGTAGTGTTATATTAAAAGCTCTGGATTGTTTTGTAGCCGCAGCTTTAGTTATCATATTTAATATGTAACCAACTTCTACTTATTGCTAAACCCTGAAACTTCCCCGACTAACCAATCATTATATTGAACCTTCAAAATAACTTTTTTGCGTGCTTTTTAAAAATTAAAAATTATTTTTAAACTAAACAGGCCGTAAGCTCTTTTTATATTCACTATCATAAATACATTGTAGTACAATTTGGTAATTGATATTGGTATCCCATTGAAACCAACTTGAAGTTGTTTCGGTCAGAATCAGATTTTAATATATTAAAAGTACAATGAGTGTAAGTGATCATTTATTCCACAGGACATAAAACTTAATTTTTAAAGCTTAATTTTTCAACAACAAAAAACAATCAAATTTTGCAACTCTTTAATCTCGATTTGTGGTCGACTTATCTAAACGTATTGTAATTCTTATGTTTGCAGGGTGGTATCTTACCCAAAGATCCGACATGTGGAATCAGTAAAGGTTGTTATTATGACTGCATGAAGAATGAATGTGAATACATTGTAACTTGGAATGATCTTGGGGAAGCTATCCGCTTCGAGTTAAAGAAAAAGTTTCCAGGTACCGAAGGAGTGGATCACTGGATAGCTGTTGGATTTTCAGAAGACAAAAATATGGTAACGATTAAAAATTGTATGTGTATCCATGGTGATGGTGCATGTGGAACTGGTACATCTTATCAGTAAGTTTTATACTTTTGGTGGATGAGTATTTGTAACATTTGAATTAAATCAACCATAGTGACATTACTAAACTTGAAAGTTGTGGTAAATGTAAATAAAACCGGCTAAATGTATTCCTGAGTATATACATTATTTTACTCTTGAATTCATGTACTTGTAGTTCAAAGCTATTTTGCATAGCTTTGCAACCATTGTTTTAAGCTGTCGTAGCATTTATTTTCTTGTCAGCTGATAAAATACTTCTGTTTTTTGCAAATCTGGCTTTATTCATTTTAATATGTCATACTAACAAATATAGAGTTATAGCTGTAAACACTGTACATGTATGCCTGTCTCAAAGTTATGAAAATCTGTTCTCGAGTATAAATCTAAGAGTTTTTAAATCGTAAAAAGGTATATTAGAATATCAAATTAACTAAAGGTGATGGAAAATGTAATAAAGCATATACGTATGTATAAGTTACAGATATTGATTGAATTCACTTCAGGAACATTGATTGAATTCACTTCAAGAACATGTAGAATTTATAACTGTTATGGAATGTCTAGTATTTTTTTATATATAAAGTTTTAGGTACATAGGCTGTCAATCATAACAATTTTCCCGGTAGAAATCCTACTCTAATGTAAATCTTCCGGTGGAAAACGTAATTTACAACACCGATTATAATGTTGGTACTGTATCCTACATTTGTCAATAATCTACATCTGCACAAAGTTCAATAACTGATTACAATTATCATTTTTCTGTCAAATTTGTTTTATACCCAGTTATATACCAATGCATGCAGGGTTGGATTATCAAACACTTAAAAATTTCGTTATGTATGAACACCGACGATCATTGAATGTGTAGTGAGCTTGTATTTTCATTAAAACTATGTAAACAAATCGATGCTAGATAATTATTCGATTATTACGTGACGTTAAGTATTAGATAAAACCTGAAACAATGTACTAAATGTGAATCTAAGTATCTGCACTAAGATAACATTATGAAGTTATGCTGTTGATGTTGAACAACGCCCCTATATTAGAAATACTTCAAAGTCATATGTAACCAAGTACATTTTGATAGTTTGTATTTCTTTGATGATTGTTAATACACCTTCGTGCAACATTCCCCATTACTTGATAAAGGAAATATTCGTAGATTCTTTATTTACGTTTTACAATATCGCAAATAAACTATGTTGGAAAACGTGAATAGCGAATTTTGTTTGAAATATGTCCCTTCAAAGACATTTATGTCATTTTTTAAAAATTTTATTGGACCATAACGCCATGTTCTTTCACTAGGACAAAGTAGAGATTCTGTTGTTATGTTTTTTTAAACTGTTGTAATGTATTTGTTGATCTGGTCTATTTGTTTCTGGTTTGTTTTATAATGTATGGAAATGTAGTAATATCTTAATGACATATTCTAGGTGCATTCTTCTCTCATTACAGGGAGAGGACAGTGTTACAGAGTGCGTCAGTAATGCTGGTGTGATTGACATCTATCAATCATTCAATTCTCCACAGAGCAATGAAAGATTAAAACAGGTAAAGGCCCAATGTCTAACATGTGCCCCTCAGGTCAAAATCAAAGGTCAAATTGATTTACGTAATTGTTATGTATATTCAGATGACATAAAAAGATGATTTCACACTTTAGAAGGGTAAGCAGGGTGCAGAAATTCTAACCATCATGAAAAGATGATGAATTAGCAAGTTAGCTTGCACGAGCCATTGATAAAAGGTACAAACTATCACAATTAATAAGATAGAACTAGTTGAACTGAAATTAGAAATTTGATTCATAATAAAGATAATCAAATATTAATTTTGATCGAACAGTATACAAAATTAGATATTTTATATACTAGTTTATTGGTTTACTTTCAGTTTCGATTTAGACGTTCGAAAAGTTTAGTTTACATTTCCTATTTAAAATTTTAATTCTAGACAAAAACGTTTTGCATTACTATTGGAGTGGCCCCATTTACCTGCAACTATTTCTTTGTCGAAGAGTTTTAAAATATAAGCTGAATGGTTTCTTTAATTAAAAAAAATACATGATTTCGTTTCCAATTATATAAGTGGTATTTCTTCTATACAAATTCATACACTGAACATTTACGATGTAAGCTACTCATATATTTGTTTGTTTTTTTATTTACATCTTAGGCATTATATTTGATCTAAATTTGGTCTATGTATGTATTTATATATATGAATGATGTTATTTTCTGTATTTATAATTTATGTTAATTTCTAATTTTTGCAAATTTTTGCATAGCAGTTTCTAAACCAGGATTCCTAATCTTTATGATTTATACTTTTGCTTTTTGTCAGTCGAGGTTAGGGCTGAGCGATACCAAAGGAAGTTTTGTTGATGGGATTTTCAAATGTGAATTCACAAGAACAAAGCAGCTTCCAGATGAAAAGAAGTTTTTTGATCTGAACAATGATTATCATATCATGTTTGCATACGGAAATGCTGTGGATGGTAAGTTCCTCATCACTTGTTACTAATTGTACTTTGTTAATTGTTACTTGTTAATAAATAATTAATATACAGTGGAACCTCATTAATCCGGACGCCAATAATCCGGATGCTTTGCCTTCCGGACAACATTTTTTGGGAACAGAATTTTAAATTTGTACTGGTCGCTACATAGGTATTGTTTCAGTAATCCGGATGCTTCATTTATCCGGACAATTAACTTGAGAACGGAGGTGGTCGGATTAACGAGGCCCCATTGTATTTATTGACTCGTCTAGTGCATTATAGAATCTCTCTTAGAATATATATTTTAAATAGCATTTTATCTTAGATTTATAAAATGTGATAGTATCCACATCCTTTAAAGTGGTAAAGATTTTCAGTCTGTCTTCCTTACTTTGATTAATAGTAAAATTGTATCTGCTTGCTCAAAATCAGATTTCTTTTCTTTAAATTCCCTTTCTACAGCAATGGTACCATGTCAATACTTGTGTATACTTTTTAATTATGGTGTCTTGTGTATGTTTGTATAAAAGGGTGGGTTTTTATGTTTTGAGTCAAGTGGATGAGAAAACATTAAATCAGAATAATTCTTTTTATTTCAGGAGAGAAGAAAATGCACAGTGTTGTGAAGATGCCGGCTGTCTCCGCCAGCACAGTTGACCTTCAGAAGTACACTATCATAACAGGACAGGCAACATACTTCCTCATCAAAATCCATGGTAACCATTAAGAAGTTCTGCTAATAAAACTTAAACTTTGAAATAAATTGATGTATTGATTTTGGGGATTATCAAGGTAAAATTATCGTTTTCAAAGTCTATGATACCTGCGAAAGTTTAAAATAGTGATGAATACATCATTATAGTATCACCCACAATAACTATACCGATTTTAAACTATGCAGCCAACTGTAGTAATTCATATTTGGAAGTAATGTCAATTGAATATAACTGCTTTAGCTATGTTACTAGCGTTAAGGAAATGTGGGATTTGCCTGTTTCAGGATGCATGATGATCCTAGCCTGGATATGTTTTGCCAGTATCGGCATTGTTGCGGTGAGATACTACAAGACAATATGGCCGGAGGAGACATGCATGAGGGAGAGAATTTGGTATCAAGTAAGTCTTCCACCTTAACACTACAAGGATGTCTCTTTAGAATAACTAAGATAATGGGTCATCCCTAAAATGAAGGCCTATAAGATTATTAGAAATTATGTTAAAGGCAAATCATTGATTTCATCTGCATATCAATGCCATGTCATAGTAAATGAAACTTCCACTAGACTTTTCTCTATGACTTGATTTAGCTGGTTAAGAACATTCCTTATCGGATGCATATATTCATGTTGACACTATACATGTTTTTACTGACTGAGTTTGAGAATAAATGCGCTCCGTGCGTACTAATTAAACATGCCTGTTATATTTGATATAAGTGAGCTTTAAACAGGCCTGTTGCCTCTAATAAAATGTAACAGAACGATAAAAGATGTCTGCGTCATTACGTTTTCTTTGAATATTCAAGTTTTTGTTTTCTGTCTGTACATATTTTAACTTAAGTTAGCGTTTTTTGTACCATTACTTTCATACATGTCATGTTCCTTTCTTGTTTTTTTTTCTCCAGGTACAGCATTTTTCACCCCATGGCCCTATGTTATATTGCCTATATCTGGCACATTTTCTTTTGACATTATCCTTTTTTATATGTTAACAGGCGCATAAATTCTGCATGATACTCCTCTTCTGTTCGGTGATGACCGGCTTTGTCCTGATATTCATAGACGTACAAGGCTACAGTAAAGTGAGTAAACCTTAAACAGCTAAATTACGACATCGCTTGAATACAGCTATTTTATCATTAAACAAAATGTTACTAAAATCGCTCCTTTAATCTTATTTCATTTTGATATTTGTTCAACCTACATATTTTATCTTATCGTATATTTCTTGCTGGTTCAAATTACATTTGTGTTGTATTTCACCTGAAGTTAATGAAAACTAACTCCTTGCATTCAATTGAAAAATATATTTCTATTTACAGATTGATGGGAAAACCTTTCACCAAGCTCATCCGATTATGGGTATATTTGTGACAATACTGACTATAGCAAATGTAAGTCACTTTTCATCACGCATTTATTATTTATGATACAGCCATTTTGATTTGATTATTCGTCCATCAGTTTTGTAAATTTTGTTGATAGTTATGGACATGTCTTTGTTTACTGAATAAATGTAGAAAAATATTGTTTTCATGAGATATGTATTTATGCATTTAATAATTTCACCTTTGGCGTATGTCACAAATGTTCAATTCTCGCATTTTCTCTCATTTTTAGCCCATTATAGCAATTCTGAGACCATTACCAGGAACCGTCAAACGGAAAATCTTTAATTGGATTCACTGGGGCGTAGGTACAGGAGCACACTGCTTAGCAAGTACGTATAGTTTTTTGGGGGATTTCAAAGTAAATAGGAAACCACATTCATGTGGCAAAACGATCGTGTGATTATTTATTTACTTATTATAACATAATCAGCACAAATGGTAATAAAGAAGTGGGGTTGGGATCATACGTTTTACTTTTAGTGGAAAAATGAACATTTTTTGGATGGTTGACTGCTTTAAATCAATTTCATCTTTGAGGCTGAAAACATTTTCTATTGCGATATTGTTAATGTATGTATGTCGGTATTTCAAAATCGTAATTTTTTTCCCACCTGAGGTCCTATGCATAACATTTGCATTACTGTCCGAACATGCCAGTATTATTCAAACGTGAAGTTTAGTGATTTATCTCCCTTTTTAACATTTTCCACAAAACTTTTACAACAGTTACATAGAGTTTAAATAGACAACACGTTTCAAAGCAAAATCAAATGTACAGCTGAAATTTCTTTCCTTGGATAGTGTTTAGATATAAATTTAACATTCATTAATCTTCTAGAATAGTAGATTGGACAGTAATTCATTGACAGAATGCAAAGAAGAAAGTGTTAATTTTGTGGTATATGTATTTCTGTCCATACTCTCACAGATTTCATAACAAAAGAAGTATTTCTTATTCTTATTTCTCATTTGAGACACTTTATAACATCTTATCTACATTGTTTTCATTTATTCATACTTGTCTGATCATATATAATGTCCATCTATGTATACATTGTTTTTATTATTTTCAGTTATTACAATATTTGCGGGCTTAGAATTGTCAAAAGCTAGCGCTCCGTCCTTTATGAAGTACATAGTTGCAGCCTACATAGGTTATCAGCTACTGATATTCTTCATCTTAGAAATTCATAATTTTGTCTCTAGAAAAGCAGGTAAGTAAATGTTAACCTTTGATAAATATGTTTGGTGACAAATGAAAGTATTTTTGAATGAATTTTACGCTCTTAATTTCTTGGTTTGTTACTGTGCTTATTTAAGATCAAGACAATATTGTTTCTTTAATTTCGTTTACAACTCACGTATAGTTACCATACTTACTTTTAAACAAGCTACAACAAAGACGTTTAGGAGATAAAAATAATATTTGAAAAGTGTGCCTCTAAAACAAAAAGCAATTCATTTTGACTGATCAATTTTCCATTATTAATTTCGGTTTTGCTAATGAAAGTCTAATTTAAAGCCTTAAATATTCTTCACTACTCATTTTTCACAGAAACCAAACGAGACCAAACTTACATATATGAGATGCATAGGAAGCCATATTCCAATGTTGGACGATCACTTGATATGGAACCACCTGTAAGTCTATGAGTATTATTGTTCTATGTGTATTATGCACTCTTCTTCTTGTTGTTGTTGAATTGTTGTTTAACGTCCCACTCAAGAATATTTCACTTATATTGAGACGTCACCGTGTGTCGCTGAAAGGTGATAAATTTAGCTTTTGCTCGGCACTTACGGACGTAGAGCAGGGAGGGTTCTTTAACGTGCCAGCTCCTACTGTGACATGGGACCTCAGTTTTTACTGTCCCATCCGAAAGAAAGGGACGACCAATCGGAGACTTGCACGGCGCGGATTCGAACCCCGGACCCTTCGATTCGAAGTCGAACACTCTAACCACTCGGCCACGGAGGCCCTGTGTTATTCACTTTTGCCTTTTTAATATCTTTCGATGTATTCTTGAGTTTGGATTTAATCTTTACAATTGTATTAGCTTTTGTCATTCCAGTGTGCTAGATATTAAGTCTTAAAGCAGGCCTTCGTGGTTAAGTAGTAAGCGTGTTTGCCTTCAAGTCACGAGGAGGTGGGTTCGAGTCAGACAGTGATAACCGATAATCTGTGTCACAAAAGGTTTCGGCACGTTAAAGAACCCTCCCTGGTCAATAGCTACAAGTGCGGAGCACAGGCCAATTTTTTGTCCTTCACCGGCATACAGTGACGTCTCCACACAAGTAAAAGAGTATTGAGTGGAATGTTAAACAGCAATAACACCAACCAAACAGCTAAGTCTTTGAGCAAAATATATATACATCTGTTTGAAGTAAAATCTCATGAATATGCACTTTATCCAGAACTGGTTTGTCTCAGTTGTTGGATTATCTGACACAGATTTTATGTGACTTTCTATGAAGTGTATAGTAGGTGTATGTTACTGATATATAGAAAATAAGTTACTGTATTAACAATTTATAACAATTAATGTAGCTTTAATGTAATTAAATTCTTTTCATTTACAGTACAGCGGAATGAAGAAAGCCTTATTTGGAAGCCACATCCTAATCATCTGTGCGTTTACCTTGGTTTTAATGATAATTCTTATATTAAGTTGAGTGTGTAAGACTGCAGTTTACTTAAGAATTCCATGAAAAGGAATATTCCTGCAAAATGTACCAAATGAACAACATCGAAGAGAGCAAGGATAAATTAGCATCTTATGTTGTGTCTTAGTTTGGAATTAGATGGACTGGTTTCCTGTCAAGACACGTCATAATACCTGAGATGCTCATAAATGTAAAGTGTCGACTTATTGGTATTTTTCTGTCAAAGACAAAACAGTTGGTATGAGCTTGACAGCTTTTGTATACCAAGAAGAAGTGTGATGCTGAAGAGAATCACGATAAAACAACGTATACCTGATATATTTTTATTGCTGTTCCATTGATGTGCTGTGGGTAAATCCAGTTACTCAACTTATTCATTTCTTAAACTCGCTATGGAACTTTTGCTGTTTGAATGTTGTAGAGAGTTCATTTCTACATGAGGGTTTAACTTTACCTTCATTACATCACCATTGAATATTTGAGACGTTTAATACGACATTTCTGTAGATATTTATTTAAAGTTGCGATCAATTCAGTTCGATTACATCAGTTAACCTTAACAGTACATTATATGTGTCATCTTAAGTGATGACAGATTTCACAATGCAACTTTTAGTGAAACATGCTCTTTATTCCAATACCGCTTTTAAGTCGTTTGTCTCCAAATTATTTTAGATTTACATAGTCGTTCGTATGCCTTTGCTATTAGCAGTTCGTTTCGTTTTTCAGGATCGTTATTCTTTTCGTAGTGTAATGTTGATGACGTTGTAATTTTATTGGTTGACATGGAATGTCACATCACATCACATGCACCGTGTGTGGCTTAAGGAAAACTTATGCAACTTTGTGTAACCTATATGCATAATTTTGCATAGTGATTGAACAACACTTTTCAGATTGCATTGTCAATTAAGTTCCTTATTTGGCGACATGATTACCAAGAAAAAACATTTAGAAACTTAAGCATAAGACCTCTTTTTGTATAAATTATGTACTATTTTCATTTTATCATAATATGTGCGCACGTGGTGTGTTTTTGAGAGAGAGAGAGAGAGAGAGAGAGAGAGAGAGAGAGAGAGAGATTTATATTTGTACGAATGTATGACTATTATGGTTACATTGTATAGTTTACCGTATTTATCATAGTCACATACAATTATCAATTAATTCTTTTATTTTATACTTGCTTTGTAAGATACTGTAAATTAGTAAATCATCAGTCTTAGACCCTGAGTGCTTTCTAGTCCTTGTATGATAAAAATTTCTTATTTTTTCTGTCATTAATTTTTAATATCTTCATTTTACTTTATCATTGTAAAAGAAAGAGACTTTATACATTTCTAATAGTTGGTTGTATGTGGTGCATGTATAAGATGTTTTAAATGACAACTTTTCTTAGTTATGAGATTTTATTCAAATACTGATGATACTTTGGATTTAATTCTTGTTCAGGTTCATCAGACTACGACATACATCGCGGAGGCTTTTTTCATTTACATCCTTTACAATATTGATTTTGATAATCATTATCAAACGCAGATCAATGGATGTTATTTCTTTTGATATTTGCCCTTTTTACTTGTGTTTTTCCACGAACCAGTTCGATACATACGTATAGTAAATCATGAAAAAAAACGAGAATAAATAAATACCGCATATCATACTATGAGCACCTTATAATGTATAACAAGAAACTTTCGTTGTGTATTTATATTCGCTATTTTCGCGGTTGACGTTCAACCGCGAATATTAATACACTCGAATGTTAATGTGATATATGTGCGCTTGTGTGATATCAATCGTGAACCGTGAAAGTTTAAACCAGTGAAATAGTTTCAATTTTTAAATTCGCGAAAGGTAGTATACGCATTTATTTCTTGTTATACAGTAGCATATTATTGCCCAAATCAAAGTATTGGTATCGGTTACCTAAGAATGACATCTTTAATGTCGCACTTGGGTGTGACTAGTGTAAGAAAAGTATGTTGTTGGTTATCTACTTTTGAACAAGATAGTGTTTTCTCCATTATTTGAACTGTTGGAATATGTATAATATAAACACATAACAGTGTTGAAAATACGATGCAGATAATTATCTACAAATAATAGTGTCATCATGTCGTGTATTTATGTGGATAATTGAGAAACTGAAAGGTTCGACAAAAATTGTGATACTTTGTATGATATATTTCTTCATATTGAATAAATCATCGAACACCATCCTTTTTAAAGTTTGTTTGACAAAGATTTGCTCAGAAATATGCATAGAAAAGGTGAATAAGAATTTATAAAAGGGAAACTTTTTTCTTTTTGACGTGTTACACAGTGCACGTCCAATCTATGATTTTGAGATAAACCTATGTTGATAAAATCTTGGGTATCAATGACATCAATATCATATCTTATCAGAACAAATCATGAGTGGAGCAGTGTCATTAGACTGTAATATACAGTGTATAAGAAGTAGGTAGTACATATACATGTATAAAACAAAAGTTTTATATTCATATGCATGTACATGTACATTCGTTTTATTTCATCAACATCACATCACAAAACACTGATGCTAGTCTAACACAATATGGTGCTCAACTGGCCCCACAAGTAGCAGTAATATACTAATTAGCACAAATGTCATAATGAGGAATGGATTGAGAATAACACAAGAACTTTTATATACAAATATGATAAAATGCATAGCAAGGCAAAAATAATGATCTCAACTTTGGTAAAGTTTACAAATGATATATACAATACTGATGTAATAATTATTACACGTGTAAATGTTAATGATTCTAATTGCTATCATGCAGTATGTAGAAATGAATGAACAAATTTATGAACACGAACGGTGACACAACGCAATTTGGCACTAATGTATATTCACGGTTGTAGCACACGTATTTGTTGCTACTGTTGTAACTATGATAACAGTACTTAGAACAATGGAACCTCGCTTAAACATCATCTCAATTAGGAGACGCCTCGCTTATTCTTGGCAATTACAACCTCATATCCTTTATTCTCTATGCCATCTGGAGACAACCTCAATGATCAGACCGAACTTAGACGGTCGCAGTGGTGGTCTAAAAAGCTAAATTCCACTGTTCTGTTGTCATTATCATAGTTTAGAAAACTCAGAATAGAATCATGTCTAAACTACCCAGCAATAATTTGTAACAGTAAATTTCAACACTTTAAGTTACACCACGAGTTTGGTATATATTAAGGTCCTTGCTGTTTCAGACCGGCTATAGTTCATGGTAATACTGTTATACAATATATCTCCAGTGCTTAGTTCTGTTGTAATATAACAGGTTCAGTACGTGCTAGGTCATTTACTGTAGCATCCTGGCTATAGTACCCAGTAATACTGTTGAACAGCATATGACCAGTACCAAGAACTGCAAAACATCACGGGTTTAGTGCATATTCGGACCTCGTCTGTAGTATTGCGGCTACAGTACCAAGTAAATACTATTCGTAAGAGCATATATCCAGTACTTAATACTGCAGCAACATCACGGATTCAGTGTATGTTCTAACCTCTACTGTAACATACCGGTTACAGTTCCTATTAATACTATTGTAACAGCATATTCCCAGTTCTAAGTATTGCAGAAACACCACAGGTTTAGTACATGTTTGGTCTTTTGCTATGGTATCCCAGCTGTAGTTACTAATAATACTGTTGTACCATAACGAGTACAATGAACAACGCAACAATTGTGTTGCTAGATTTAGCTGTGTATTACCTAGTTCTATATGCAATATTGCCATTACTGCAAATAGTTTGCAATATTCTCATTTTATCGCTGAGTCTTTATCGCGCAAATAAATTTCAATGGCAACTGAAAAGTGATCGTGAGCAAACATTTAGAGATAAAAACCATATTTTTTTCTCCGATCCTATTTATGAGCAATTGACAATTTTTCACCGATGATTCTTACATAAATCGCCAAGATGGCATAGAAACTTTGCCACCTGAAAACCACAGCAGTATACAGCTCACCGGTACACCACTTTTGTAATTGCATCGCTAAAATACGAAATACACTTCATTCTTCTGTCTTGAAAATATAGAAGCAAATCACGTTTACAAATTCATACCAATTCACATAGGCAAACACGCATACTTGTTTACACAGGTAAATTACTCCCAAACACATTTTAAACATTTGCACACATACATGAACTCAATGAACTGATATCGTTGTAACTCTTTACAATTATTAAAGCATATATTCTTATTATATACAGCTTCGTATGTATATATTGCAACATAAGCCTATTTGGCAGTGATGGCTTGTCACGAAATATTGAAAAAATCAAAAATAATAATAAAAAAAGACATGCAGTATGTACATAACAAAACAGTAAAATTTTGATTTCAAACTTAACATTTGTTGGGGTTTCCCAGCATATTCGAGCAAATACTTTGATGTTTCTAAATCTAATTAACAACAAGTTACGCTGCTGTTGTTATAGAAGTTGACCCATCTTCAACATTATCTTAGCCATTTCTTGGCGTCACAACTATTAGCCTATGATAAGCTACACCGCCATTGAGATACGGATCTTTCCATCAAACAGTATTCATACTCAGAGCTGCATATGGACAAACCTTTTAAAAATATTTTCGATATCATCCCTGGTTGCACGAGAAAGATACAATTTTTCAAAGAACTCTCATGATTTATTGACTTATTAATACTGAATAATTCAGAAATTCGATGGGGACATTACGACTTGAAGTTTGTTTAAGTTCAATGTACTTTGAACATATTTCTTTTTTCAAAACTGCGTCAAATGTTTGAGAAACAGCAGCGCTACGTGTGTATTGTCATTGATTTTCAAAATTATTTGGCACATTCTGCTTTCAATATATACAACCACAAAAAGGAACACAACAAAGTGTATAATCTTTTCCACCTACACTATCGGCTGTTCAGGAACAAATATAGGCACAAAATACTCCCTCTACATAAACTATATATCGACGGTAATTTGGCTAAGCATAGTGGATTGTAAATATAGTCCATCTCGATGACTCATAATAGTCTACTTTATTTCTATGTACAAAAATTATATAAAATGAATATGAAAACACAAACCGGTTTATGTAACACTTTTCCTTAGTTTATTGTTGGTTTACCCTGTGTCAATCACATGTGGAAACATCACTTCTGTCGATCAAATTGCAGTACGTGTGACAGTACCTGTTGAACACATGGGCATAAAGTTATATCAACGCTGCTGCTATTGTTGCATGGTGTACTTTTTTAGTGATAACGCTAAAAGTTGTGTTGTCTGGTAGCCGTGCAATCATACCGTAATGACACTGATTTTGTCTGGTGACCGTGTTGAAATAGTGTCTGGTAAGTGCACTAGTAGAGGTAAAACACTGAATATTAATTTGTCTAAAAAGCTGGCACTTGTAATGTATTGTACTGTCTGGTGACCATGCACTTCAACAGTATATGTTTGATACTTTATCATGTTGATGGGACGTACAGCTCATACGACCCACTCGGCTTTCTGACTGAGGACTGCTTGGTAGATGTTTGTGCTTTCTTGCTCAAACGAACAAGTTTCTTGTATTCCTTTCGAACCTGTAATATAAAGCAATGTACATTAAACTTAACTGCCAAAACGTGTGTACTGATCTCACAAAAACTACGGTCTAATTTGCCTTAGTGACCTACTGATTTCAAAGAATTCCTGTTTTCTGCGACCAACTAGTTGGGTTTTCCTTATGTTAATCAATTAAAGTAAGAAACCACCTGACATATGTGATCAATTTGCTTCTTCCCTTTAGAAGGTCTGTTAAAACAGCTTAGATCCGTACTTAACTGGTAAATGTTCTAATTGTCTCCCTTTCATCGATCTTTATTTTTAGATTTACGTATATTTTATCTTTAAATTATAAACTTTTTTATATAAAAATAAAGAAACTAAATACTTTTTAAAAATACAAATTAAGTTTAACAGTTAGTGTCATGTTCCGTATAAAGTACAGATGCACTTGCCTACTCTTCATTAGTATGTACAGAGAGAAAACTGAATACAACATTACAGTGCTACTTATAAGACAATGGCGTAGGATTTACCTTTTTATTCAAAACGCAATGGAATATGAATATAAAAAGCCCTTGAAGACTATTCAGAATCGTGAAAATATACGCCATGACGACAGTTTCGTCACTGATGAAGAAATATCCAAAAATCCAAGTAAGGCCGAGTAAAACCTCGATTGCCAGCGCCCCCTGGATCCATGCTCTGTAAAGAAAAATGCACAAGTAGTTCAATTATGAATGTAATTTTCTTCACGTTACATGTTCTTAGTATTACTTGCTTTCTTCAGCTCTTTAAAGAGAAAAAATAATAACCGTTCAGTGATATCTTTTCCTCGAAACATTTTCTTTACACTTCACTCTTCAATCTTTCAGTCATATCTTGGTGGGTAGTTTTTATTGGGGAAGAAAGATGTCGGCTACTAATGTACCTGGTAAGAGACCTTCGGACTTCCGCAGGTAAACTAGCAAGCTTTCTCACAGAAGCAACTTAGTTTCCAACGGGAATCGACCCTACGCTGAGAGACTTAAGTAATCCTTTAACCACCTGGGAACGGACTCCTTTTTACTCGAGGTAGATGTCGGTTACTAATGTACCTGGTAAAAGACCATCGGCCTTCCGCATGTAATCATGCAAACTTTCTCACAGAGGCAACTTAGGTTCCAGTGGGGCTCGACACCACGCTGAGAGACTTAATTAATCCTTTAACCACTTGGCAACGGACTCCCTTTTACTCGAGGTAGATGTCGGTTTCTAATGTACCTTGTAAGAGACCATCGGACTTCCGCAGGTAATCATGCAAACTTTTTCACAGAAGCAACTTAGGTTCCAGCGGGGCTCGACCCCACGCTGAGAGACTTAAGTAATCCTTTAACCACTTGGCAACGGACTCCCTTTTACTCGAGGTGACAACTGAAGTTTAGTGACATGACTAAATACCCACGCAGATCTCTTCAAAATTAAAAATCTTACATAAAACTACGCCATTCTGATTTTGATATTTCAAACAATAGATGAATAAATAAATCAACAGATGATGCACGTGCATTGATAAAATAAATCCTTGTTTCCTGTTTAGGGAATGAAAAACTACACATTGAATATAAAGGTAGAGATAAGTACCTGAAGTTACTGGATTCCGCCCTGTCACGTGAAAATACGTAGTCTGAATGTTTGCATACCATACTCATTGAGTAGGCTAATACACATGCATTCATCTGCAAATAAACAAAAAAAATGACAGTCTGTTAGAAAATAATGTGATAGAGAAATCATAGAAAAATTACAACACATTTCGCATCTGATTTCTTTAAACAAAACTTAATATTGATCTATGAATAGTAGTTTGATGAATTTCTCCTTTTTAGAGAGAGTTACAAGCAAAAGTGAATTTTTCAACACTTACTATGAGTATTAGAGCGACAGGTCCTGCAAAACTCCAAATGAACCAATTATCGGTTGTTAACCAGCAACTGTATAAAATAAATACACAAATTACTCAGCAATCAGAGTTGCGATGACATTTGAAATAATGAATAAAGGTAATTTATCAGTAAAACGATATTAAATATCTTTCTTATGGTATCTATAAACACTACTGCTAACTAACGCTATTGAAATGAAATGTAGATTTTTTTATTGCTTATCTTGTAAATACTTGATCCCAGAAAAGTGACGCCGGGGTACAAAAACTGAGAGTAAGT
This sequence comes from Pinna nobilis, assembly GCA_016161895.1. Classification (NCBI taxonomy): domain Eukaryota; kingdom Metazoa; phylum Mollusca; class Bivalvia; order Pterioida; family Pinnidae; genus Pinna; species Pinna nobilis. Next base: position 25,530 of record JACSZP010011717.1, read on the forward strand.
ATCGCTTGTGTTACAATCTCGCACTGACCCATTTTTTGTCTCGGTTCTAAATAAATTGAGTAACATTGATTTTTTTCATATCCAAAAATGCTACTTTAAACTTCAATACTACAAGACTTCTTCAAGTAAATAAGTATTCTTGGTCTGAAATTAATTAGTATACAGATCGATAGAAGTAGGAAATATAAATTTGATATAATACTTACTGTGTTTCTGTACCGTATGCTTTGAAGTTTATTGTAGCCGTAACCCCTACTATAATTACCGGTGCACCTTAAAATAAATAGGCGTATCCATTTATATACAGAATCATCTGATTTTACCAATGTCATGAAGGAACAAACCAATAACTAAATTAATACATCTTTGATGCTAAAATAAACGCCCTACCTGACCTGCCTAAGACACCCCTTTTAATTTTGCAATGAAGTTTCGCGAGTTTGGACCAAACAAGAGAAAAGTGGATTCAAAGTCAAGGGGGCCAATACCATGTGCATACATCATATATGTACATAAAAGAAATTCTTTTAAGCGAAACGATTTTTGCGTGCTACATGGTGTGTGTCAGCTGTAATTAATTATTAATTTTTTAAAACTTAACTGTTTCCATGGAATGTCTGTACATTGTGATATTCAAAAGCTGCCTTATCTTAACTTGAAACAGATAACTATTTCATTTGGCGTAGAATAGTAAGTCTTACATTTAATAAGAAAGAATACAACGTCCTTAGATTGTTACATTTCTTGTCTTGTATCTTTATATCGCTAGCCATATAAAATCTGATTGTCGAATTATAGTAAGTATTTACACGTATTTAGATAACGCACGTGGCAATACATACCATATCCGCACAGATAGTAATATTTCATCCTGGACTTAGCCGTATCAAACACTTGTACGAGCATTATGATTATATGTATTCCCTCCATAAGCATCCAGGTGAACGCCGACAGGAAGAAGAAATGTAGTAACAAGGCAATGGCAGCACACGCTACCTGTAGATATAAAGAAAATTCCGTGTTTCTATATTTGTAATAATACAATATTTATATCAAGGTCCAGTAAAAAGTTTCCTATAGACAAAAATGCTTATTATCGGTCACATAACCGACGTTTTATGAACCAGTAAAAACACACTGCACATGCAACAACGTGTAAGGTACCCCCCCCCCC
>JACSZP010011717.1:26729-59754 GCA_016161895.1 Pinna nobilis
CCTTCAACTTTCTTTTTTACAACATATTTCATAGAAACCTTAGCCTATGAGGTGTTTTATCATACATCACGAACATTTGCCTAATATGCTACTTTTCCTTTTATGTTTTAAATGAATTCAAATCACATACGATTTCACTCACCATCTGTTCCGTTCTTGTAATCCCTACTATAAATATGAGCTCAGCGGCAAACAGACAAAACACCAAATTTTTGTGTATTGAATTTCTTTCACCCTGCAGTGTGCTACAATCAAACGTAGAACAAAAATATTACATTGAGTTAAATTCACAATTAAGTAGCGCTGCCCTAATTGGGCAAATACCTAATACCTAATACCTAAAATACCGCGTAAGTTTGAATAAACGAAATTTGTAAACAAGTCAGACAAGACTAAAGACAGACATTTCCATACGTATACATGTACGTTAAATAAACCTTGAATGTATGACCTTACTTCGATTTCATTATACATCTACATTTTTGGCTAATAGTCATTAAATATACAGTTAAACCTGCCTTAGCGACCCACTGAATTAAAGGAAACCCTGTCTTATGTGACCTTAATGTATTGTTTCCAAAATAGTTTTGCCTATATAAATCACCTGAATTAAGAGACCACCTGTCATATGTGACCCTTTTAGCTCCTTCCCTTGGACGGTCTCTTAAAACAGGTTAGACTGTATGAAATATATGAAATATAAGGTCTGAATTTTCATAAAGAATATATGCTCCGGTCAGAATTGATAAATGGAAGGACAACTTTGCCGTCCCACAGACACGTTGTTTCATTTATGCCTCGCAAAATTTGCATATCGGTTTATATCATCTGACATCGACGGTACAAACTATCAATATTTAGACAAAAACAAGAGTTACAATGCGATAAGTTGAATTATTTTCATAACAAAGACAATTGTATAGACAGTATCGTTCCATTGTGGGTTAATATGTTGTTTCATGTGCTACCTACCTTAGACACTGAAAGGTTAGCCATGCTGTCGAAAGGCTTATGATGGAAATTATACACCCGACGTAGGTAATGTATTCTAAGATTCTCGTGTTTTGGTAGGACACCTGAAAGGTAAGCCGTAAGTTAACATTGATGGCGGAATATGATTGTGTTACTAACAGGGCAGGTCAAACTGAGAGGAATAATTACTTCATAGATATTAACAGTAGTATACAATCTTAGATACACTCATTCAAGTTAAGTGACTTAAAACTTAAACTTCGAGGAAAATAGAAAACATTATTATATGACAACATTTAATGTTTATGGTCTGCAGATGCATACTAATGAAACGATCTCAAAGCACGCACACCAATACGATTGAACAATTTTAAGTTCTTGGTTTCAAGATATTTATTGGATTGAGTTTTTTTCTTTTTTCTTTTTTTATTTATTTATTTATTTTTTTGGTTAACTGATTTACAATGCATGTACTACATGTATTTTCAGCAACAAAAGGACAATCTGAGGATCAGTCCATTAGTCTAGATTGCTTGTCCATTTACGTACCTCGACCCCAGAGACGTCCAGAAGAATTGCAAAATTGGTCAAATGGTTACACTGACATGTAGTGTGTGTGGCGTTATAACCGTAACGTACACAGCCATCCTGGGACCATGCGCCGATTGTCCTGTAAAATTTAATGAAACTACTGTAACGTTCATCAGTTAAGTTATCAAAATTGAATAGCAATCCAAGATGATTAATACTGAATTAAGGAATTGCCTGTCTTATGTGACCTGAATTTTGGTTCCCAAAATGTGTTTTTCTATTCAAATCACATGAATTAAGAGACCACCTGTTACATGTGACCCTTTTTGTTATTTCCCTTGAACGAGCTCTTAAAACCGGCTAGACTGTATAGAGCAGTATCCGAAACATCGAGTATACGATAAGCTTAGAATTACAGTGGTCTCAATATAAGTTGTTTAAAAAGGTCCGTTTTATTCACTGGCCTGAAATTACCCTGCGGACTCTCGTAGCAAGATTGTCTTTTGATTTGTACATATCTATCAATTATTTCTCGTACAGCAATGTAAAAATGAAATATTCATAAATGCTGCCGTCATACGTGATAGAGTGTTGTAGTGACGTTCTCCTTAGTGATTGACACATATATGGGCGTCATTTTCCGATTCATAAATTTGCTAAAACATCTGAATAATGATTGCGTGTTTCTACTTAAAGCAAAACAATACTATTATTCAATCAATACTAAAACAATTTTGATTTAATTATATTAATGCATTATGATATCTTTTTAGTTACTTTGTAGTTTAATTATTTACGCCACATAACTACAACGGAGCCTCGTTAATACGGACATCTTTGTTCCCAGTCTAAATGTCCAGATCAATGAAGCACCCGGATTACTGAAGCTTTCTATAATGGAAAAAGCAGTTATAATTGTGCCCCGTCAGACTCTCTAGGGAAGGTGAAGTATCCGAATTATTTGCATCCGGATTAATAAGGCTTGACTGTATTTCGGTTTTATCGTTTCTCTATCGAGCTAACAGAGACATAAGTACATTTGTATATTGTAAATTTAATAAGTAATTCAGTCTTGTCTCTTCTGGTCAGGTCTCTTTAATGTGTCGAATCAGTTATTGATTCGACGCCTATACACCTACATAAACAAGGACCTTGGTATTATAATCACCTTAGTTACTCGCAATAGTTGGTCTGATTTGTGGGGTGGTCTTTTTACTGAGGTATAAGTAAACTTTTACAATAACATTCAGACTTGCTGATCTTTTTATGTTTGATAATCTTCTAAGTGAGGTCTTAAGGCGTATTATCATTTTATATCTTAAACAATGTAAATAATAAAGATGTATTACATACCCAACTGAAAAATCCCAAAACGAACATAAGGGGATGGCGTGAGATTGCACTGCCTGTAACGAAAACATTTACATATAATTGAATTGGTTAATTTTCAACACGTGCATGACAGAGAAATAAAACTGACAATCAATCACATTATAGCATCAATTTATCCTGAATAAAACAAAGGAAGTACTCTGTGGCTTTTAGCAAATTGTTTTCAAATTTGATTATTTTCAATTTTTGGTATTATCATTTTCACGCACTGTAGGAGCTACTTGTTTAATTACTACAAAAAAAGGAACTGTTATTCATTACATGACAAAATACAACAAAACCTCCCTTTTACAACGTTTGTTTTATTGCATATTATCGGCAACCATTCTCGTATATCATTCTTAATTGTTAATGATTATTCTAAAATTGAAATTGATAAATTGGCTTATACATTGTGAACTTTTAAATGTGTTGAATTCTGAGATTGTTTATGTTTCCTTGAACAGTACTCAGATTTTTACTTTCAAAGTTTTCTCAAAATTTCATTTTCTCTACATTTTAATTTGTTAAAACGTTCAAACGGGCCATGATCAAATCCAAAGGTGGGTATCCCAAAAACATAATAATGCCAATTATGTAAATTGGCATTCATCAATCAAGCAGAGCAGATGGACCCTGGTATTGTGCACAATAAAACATTCTGTTGGCTGCAGGTAATATATTTTACAATGGAATAAAGGTGCATTTTCAGGAAGATAGATCACGAAGATAAATATAAATCGAAATAATTAAACGCATTTCACCTTGGTCATTTTCATAGTGAAAGTTATTGGTTCTGGTAGATGAACTGATTTTTCATTTCCCAAAGAAGCGCTGATGATATCACTGGCTACCTCACTCTGATATTCATGACTACTCCCAATGTCACCACTTCCACTTAAAAGTTCTCCAACATCGTAATGGGTCATGAATACAACCTTCGTCAAGCCATCTGTAGATAATTCAAATGGTGATAAATTACTAAGCAACTCCATAACAGCTATTATGAATACAAAAGAACGAGTTTGGGCAAACACGGACCCCTAGATATGTTAAAGGTGAGACCAGATGCACAGGGACAGTAAGCACCCCCTGTGGACCGGTGGTGCACACTGCGACATTTAATCAACTCTCAATCACAGTAAAGTTGCGGTAATTATCGCAATGATTCACCTAGCTAAAACATCTACGATCAATTTGTTCTTTTCTCCTCTCCTCTTTCCTAAAAAAATTGTTACTGTAAAATGATCATTTGAAATGAAATTATGTACAAATTTTATAAAAATATATGATGAATTTTAATTTCAAATACCTTTGTTAAACGATTTTAAGATACTGGATGGTATGGTGAGAGTATTGTCTGTTCCGGAATCATCATAAACAAGGTTATCATTCGTCGTGGTGTTGACTACATGGAAAGTAAGTGCTGTAATGATAAGAAATGTCATGCCATACAAAACACGAAGGGAGGTAACTCTGATTATCAGTACAAATTACATCAGCATAATTAGGACAATTAACATAGTACATATTCCCTCCCTGTCTCTGACACCTAGTAAACAATTATTGGAGTAATTGCTTTCTGCGAACTGCATGTGATTTTCATCACAATGTCATGGTGTTAATATGAGCAAATAATATTCTTGTATTTGAATTTAGAGGTCAGTCCCGATTTTTCTCTGACTCATTCCCTCTTTGTAATTTGCCTCTGTATTTTATCATTATGGTATACCAAGGATCCGGAGCAGATATAAGAATATAGAAATGGACGTAATAAATGACCACAACTTTTGAGAAAAACCTGTCCTTTCCCTAACAAAAATGAAATTCACAGAAATACAAATCAATCTTAACTCTGAACGAAAGTGTCTGTGTGTTGGGTAATTTATAAAAACAAAAGGAACATAAGAACAATACAGTATCAATCTAGCTGAAATTGTCTTGATGTTCATTCGTCGTAAAGAAAAATCTTCTAGAGTGGCAGCAGTGGAATATTATAAAAATTTGAGTAAAAATGAATGGGTTATGGACAGATAAGATATAATCCTGTGCCATTGTGTGACAAGTTTTCGTGAGTCAAATTTTTCGTGAGATGTTTCGGACAAACTTTGCTGAGATAAGCAGTTAATTTTCATATTTTTCGATGGCTACATTCAATTATTGTTAACAAAATGTAATGAACATATTTACAATGTGCGCACATGTGTGTGCATTGTGTACGCAATGTGTTCATAAATTCAATGAGTATCCTTATATAACCTTAGATTCTATAACTCATTTTAGATGCACCTTCTGAATATTAACTTACAAATCTTGTCCGTTCTTGTCTGATAAATTGTAGGTTCGTTTATGTTTTCAACCATGTTACTGGCAGCAGCTTCCAATGTTGACAACAAGCGAGATGCGGCCCTGCTTTTGTCCGACTTCTTAATGACAGGTGAATGCTTTGTCTGAATCATCAAATTATTTCCGGCAGCAACAAAATCCTAGATGATAAAGAATAGCAAAAAATATAGTACAGTATACTTAATATGAATTCATTAACCTATTACTCACGCACTGTTGTCTCTTCTTGATTACTCCTAAATGACAGACACAAGGTTTTTTTTGACAAAATAACTTGCTTGGCTTTAAAGAATACATTTCTCATTACAGTCACTTGTGTGTTTGTGAACATATTTGACAGAAATATTGTTTTCGGGATACTTCGTTATCATTTGGTATAGGGCATTACAGTGGAACTGTTCCATGTACCACGTGATACCGCATAACGTGAAATTGTCATATTAAGCAATAATTATTTAAACATCCATCGATCCACCCATCCATCCATCCATCCATCCATCCATACATACATACATATCAGGTATTACAAAGAAACAATAAATAATTGAACAACAAGTTTGTAACTTATCCTGAAATCTCTCCTTTACATACAAAATATCACAGTAGTATACTAAATACATGTTTACCTGGACCAATTTTTTTGCTTGCTTTGAATCTCTGGGTTTCACATTTGCTGTTGTCTCAAGGAGGTTGGTAGAAACAGCGACATCTGCCGCTGACATTGTCTGTGATTTATGTGTTTTTGCCACAAGCGTCTCTGTAATTTCATCTGCAACGTCGGCTGTAAGAGTTTTTTTGTCTAAAGATATTGACGTGGTCTGAAACAAAATAAATCATGCAATAAATAGATAAAAACCATTAACTTTTGCTACGCTCTTCTACTGAGCAGCTAGCATTGTGAATAATTGGAAAAAGGAATGTACAGTGAGAAAAAGAGGGGGTCTATTATTCTAATATAATCGATTTCAGAAACCCTTCTAAGTGTAACGAAGTGTAATTCCTATATTTGAAAATACTTATATGAATTTCATTCTATAAAAGTCAATAGCGTTTTTTTAATTTTGTATAATGGGCGAGACATTTGTAGAGGAAAACATTACAAAAATATACCATGGCTACCGACGGATTTTAACATTACAGACAACTTATTTTTTTTAAGTATAGTGATACTTATGTAACAAATATATATACCAGAGACACGATGTCCTTAAACTCGTCTGAGGCGCAGTCTGATACATCCGGTTCTCCGATCCATTGAACAGGGTCACCTCCACATTGCCACGTGGCATATCCTGTAACATATCATATCAAATAAGTAAGCCTATACGATCATTTGCTACACACAAAAGGAGTAATTAGAGATTCTTTTACTAATTATTTCTCTTCTGCATTTGTATTATCATTTCCTTTATTCTTATCATCGTCAGTTTCGTATTTGAATATTGATCACTTTTTGAGACTTCAAATTTCAAAACAAATTATTTCTTACCTCCCGTATCCTTGCATCGCTGGGAGACAGTTTCGCCCTTATCCGCCCTCGGCCATATTGCGTCATATGCTTCCACACGGGGGCAATGCATTAACGGTTTTCTTGTCGTTGTTGTTGTTATTGTAGTTGTTGACGGTTTAGGTCTTGTTTGAGTAGTTTTCTCATTCGTTACTGTAGCCGGAGTTGTAGACCTAGCTCTTAATATGCTGGTGGTTGTTATACTGGGCCTAACAGTCTCTAATGTACCATGTTTTGTATAACCAGTTAGGTATGTCTTTGTTGTTCCAATGGAAGACGTTTTCTCGATTTCAGTTGTCTGTTCTGATGTAGTCGTCGTGTATATCTCCTCTGTAGTAGTTGTCTGTGAGGTCGTACCCTCTGTTGTTGTCTGTGTAGTTGTAGTTTCTGGGGATGTTACAATGCTTGTACTCGACTCTGCCACAGTAGTTATACTTTCTGAAGTTGTTGTTGTCTGAATCGTAGTAGTCAAAGGAATGACGGTCGTTGATGACGTCGGACGCTGAGTAACTAATTTAGATATAATGAAAAAAGAAAGAAATTGATATAGCAAAATGAAAATAAAAGCAACCTCTTAAACCTCCCAAACAGGGACCTCTTTATTCCTGCGTTACATAGAGTTTACACTCATAGAGATATCTCCGAAACCAATGACAATAAGTGAATTAAATTTTAACCATTACAATAACATGTTTATAGCCATACATATATGTTGATGCCGAAGATGATTCGAGGTCTGTTTCAAAATTGATGATATTCAAAGAATTGTTTGCTGTTAAAAGTTATGGATATATTCTTTCGTTTGAAAGCAAACGCAGATAAATCAACCTTAAACAGAAGAATGACCATAAGCTACTCGCATGTATTACATTTTCTTCCTTTCATGCTCGTATAATGAAACGACTGTGTATTCGAGCAAGTTTATAAAACAATTATGATTATAAAAGATAAATGGAACATGATGAAAAAATACCGAAAAGATGTATGGGTAGTCGGGATGTCTAGGTAAGAATAACATAAACTAGGGGAATTCAAAGGGGTATTCTGAACATTGAGATTACCATAGCTTGTGTTCTTCTTGTATTTTGAATAGCATGATGGTTAATAATCAAACAATATTGTTGAGATGGATCGCCGACCATAACTCAAAGGAAAACGATATGCGGTCGGTGAATGTTTTGTTTTCCGTGATGAATTTTTATCCACGATATGATACATTACTGAGATTTTAATGAATAAATTATGCTGTTATAGCATAGTAATGTTGTGGTGATGCACTATGTAAACTGTTCGTGCAAGGTTACTGGATGCACGTCGTCTGCAGATCAATCATATAGTGAATTTAATTATACATGTATTTAAAATGCATAAAAATATAGACTACTTTTTATTTTTAAAACGAATGTCAGACGCTCAAAAACCAAGCGATCTTTTTTTCTTCATCTAATTAAGTCAACTTTATATAGGTTAGTACAGTGAGTAAGTTGTATTTTGAGATTGTGGCTTGTGGATGCCCATACATCCGTCAACAGGTATAAAACAAACTCTAGAATCGGTATAAGTTATATTATACGAAACAGTGGATAAAGCTGGAATCACACTGTCGGACCTTATGCCATTTGAACTACTCACTCTTGATCAGTTCGCAAACGTATGGCTTCTTGGATTGGCACTTCCGGTCATTTATCCTTCCTCTGAACGACAGTTCGCCACAGTGTTCTCCGTTCATAGCATTATTTGGTTCACCGGGCGCCCATTGCCTGTAGGAAAAACAGATACAAAAAGGATTTAAGAATATAAATAATACACTTCAAAACCTTAAGAAATCATTTTGACTGCTGTTGTTTTTCACTGGAAGCAGAATTACTCGTAGAACATCAAACAGGAGTGAATACGAATGTAACAAAGAAAAAGGCCGCAACTGGAGTACTCGGCGAATTATTAGTTCGAAGAGAAAAGTCGAGTCTCTTTTTCACTTTCAATTATGTTGTCGACCAACCACATTTGATTATGAGATCGATCACTGTTTGTTACCTTTACCTTTCTAAGCAACAATACTATTAGTAGCAAATGACTATAACATACACTGGTAATTCAAAACACGTATACTTACGTGACTCGCAAATTCAAGTCAGTCCCCTCTTCCCATTTCCACTTGGAGATAGTTCTATTAAGCTTCAGTCCCACCCACCAAGAAGAATGTGTCATATGGGTAATGATCTTATGTAGCTGCTTCACGATTTGATGCTGGAAGAAACATATACATTGTATGTCAAACGAATTGTAAATTAATTTGGATCCTCAATTCTTTATCCTCAAATTTTTCAGATACATAGCTTATCTGAGATAAGCATACTATGGTTAGTTATGAAATAATGAGTTGATCAATAAATAATCCATGATCCTGTTTTTTTTTAATCCAATATAACATTTCTCAACGTAACACACGAACGTAAATATCACTTCTTCGTATATTGCACATATGCAATTTCTGTTATTAAGATTAGAGACTGTAATATTGATAAGCAGAATTATCAATATTAAAATTATACAAAACAGATGACAGGCCAATGCTTTTATCCGACTGTTCTTTTCTTGCCCTATAATTTGTAATTATTTGGAACTGTAGTGTCCTTGAATTATGTTGTAGCATGATCATAATATGAGTATATCTTTAATAAAAAGATATTTTGACGTGCACTATACACAGATTTGTTAAAGGTCTTTTTAACAATCATTGATGTGTTTGGAATTTGACTAAGTCCAATCAACTGTGCAAGGATACAAATTGTTGTTAGAAATTCTTCTTCCAAATATAGTCTGTTATAGTATGTTGATATTTAATGCCTGTTCCCTGATTAATGTGATCAAAATACCATCGCTTATTTCAAAATGAAGTCATAAAGATCCTAATTTTTAATTTTCCTGGATACTCCTGTCTATCCTGTTTATCTCAATATAATCCTAAAATTGATAATCTAAGCTTAAAGGATATTTAATAGCTAATCACTAGCGGGAAAACATATCAAAACCAATTAATCTATCAATTATTGTTCTGTGCGTGTCACTTGTTCTGTTTACTAACTTTCTGAGAGAGAGAGAGAGAGAGAGAGAGAGAGAGAGAGAGAGAGATTGGCGGGCGGGGCGGGCGGACGAACGGACAGACAGACAGACAGGTAGATAGATTATATTAGGTTAGATATTCTTAAGATTAGATTATACTTTATTGTTTTAGAGTCATAACGAAAATATATAGGACTATTTTAAATGCAACCCGAAATAAATAAAGGACAGGGTCAAGGTGTAGGATAATTGATTAAATACCAAGGCGTATTGTTTATAATTATCACTAGATTAACAATGAATTACACTTAATAAGAGTCTCTAGACACAGGAAATGAATTACTCTTGGTGTCTGGGCGGGGTCAATCTCAGACAGGTGTTTAATCTACTAGATGTACTTAATTTATAAACATATCAAGTGTATTGATAAATAGTGATCGGTGATGATAATTATATCCGTCCAGATCACAATCGCTTTGTAAATTAACATGAGAGTGATTAATAATCAAGGTAAAAATGTACACACATTTTATTTGATTGATGTATTGAATTCCTATCTGTGAAAAAACATTAACCATCTGTAGCGTTAACAACTCTTACCACAAGAAGTAATTGTAGAACGTGAATGCTCTTATTACACAAAGAAAACTTGAGAAATTCACAAATGCACTTTACAGAAAACTTCAAGAAATGGAACAGCCGGAAACTAAAGTCTTGAAAAGTTGTTATATAATATAAATGTTTAAAAATGTTTATCAATTATTGTTAAAAAATATTCTTGAGAAAGAATTTTTTAAAACACTTGAAAGAAGTACTGACGTCTTTATAAAAGCCTTGCATGTCATGGTGAAGTGGGCATTGAACTGAGGTAATTAAATGAAATATATAGTACGTCGTAATAAATTAATTGGATTTAAGGAATGTTTTCACCGTGTAATATTTGAAGTGTTGTATAAATTATGTAACTCCTACCTTTTACGTTAGACAAAATATCTGGCGAAAAAGTATAATAACTTATTAAAGCTTTTATGGAAATAAGATGTAAAAGTTGTTCAATTATCATTTTAGACATTCCTATCTACTGTAATTTAAGATATTTCATCTTGATGTCATTAGTTCAGATTTTATAAGGATGTGTGACCGAGTAATGACTGTATCGGTGTTCGACTACATCATACCATACATCATACAATACAATTATTGAATAACGTTGAGGACAATAGATGATCTATTTAACTCGAATGCAAACTTGTTCTTGTTTCTGAAGGCAGAGGTTAACAATTTGTTTGCAGTGCCACATGCGGCCCACAGTCCCGGTTTTGATACTCACTAAACTCATAGTAATCATCACTACGTAAATCTAAGTAAAGTCTAACGTCATAATAGGTGTGATCAATCGTAGAACAAGGATAATCGTGATATGTTTCTTGCATATCGGTTTTTTATTTGGAAAGTAAAAACTTGATTTTTAAGGGGTTTTTTTTATTCATAGTAGCAAATCATTAAACTCTGGATAAATTTCATGTTTAAATTCGTGTATTAAATTTACATAAAAGTTCAGAAATACATGTAATTTGACATATCTATATCGGGTACACCATACCTTCTCTGCCATTGATCCGATGGACACCAAACTTGCTCCCTCGTCAGAGCAAAGCTTTTGTGCTTCAGACCATGTTTTCATATCCTTAACAAACTTATAGCAGGCTCGATGTAGAGATACGTAAGGCTTTTTACATGGTCGGTCTTTACTTTCTGCAAAATAATCAAGACAAAAAAATGTTTAAGTTTTCACTAAGGTGAGATGATAACACAGGACACTAAGTGAAAGCTCATACATGTATAATGTCTAACTTTACAGAAAGGGTGGCAGGACAACATGACTCTTTTGTGGACGACGAGGAGCAAATATGTCTGAAAAGGGAAAAATAACGCAAAGCCTGCATTTGATTGTAAAAAAGCGTTGGATAATGGATGGAATAGAGCAAAATTTGCTTTTACTGTAGGAGGGCGTTGATGCTGAAAAGTTGAAGTTAAAGGTTAGAGTTAAAAGTTATATGAAGATATGAAAAAGCGACATAAAGTATAAAAAGTGGCTAAAGTCATTCTGTTGCACACGAGACAAAGTGAAGTGCGAGATGTCAAAAGTCGCAAAAATGGCAAAACATTGCAAAAGTCAAACAACAATAACGGAGCAGTTATTTGAAATAAATTCAACCTGAAACCTATTTATTCTTTCATGGTATTATCTTTTAAAAATAATAGATATAAAAAAAAAAGCATTGTACATGTATTTGTTATTATCATAATTATTATTATTATGGGATGGCTTTTTCGGTAATAAGTTTATATGAATGTCGCAGCAAGTTCGTCAAAGCAATAATCATGAATTCGATCCCTCTGAAGTAATTAATAAAGCTTTCACGAACTTGAAATCGGCGACATTTAGACGCCAGTATCGGATACTTCAATGTGAAGCCTTTTATAATTTCCCTTTAATTTGATTCTTTGTTTCATATTTACATCTATTTCTTGTTTTATTTTTTGTTAATTAATTTCAAGAGCTACTTTCCTTCAGGAAAGAGGGGCGACGTTTTAATGGCATATTTTTGAAGAATTATGTGTAGATCAACATGACTGATAAAAACATTACTTTTCCTCACGTAGGCCTCATATTGATCAGTTATATATTACAGAAAGAGAAAGACTGTATATGTGTGTATGTGTGTGTATGTGTGTGTATGTGTGTGTGTGTGTGTGTGTGTGTGTCTGTGTGAGATTTCTGCATGATGAAGATTTTATATCTTGCCTTTTCAAGATATTATCGAGACCTTTACTTATGACACTGATAATTATGATTTCTTTGTGTAAAGGATTCTATTATTTGACGCTAAGCTACCGTATATCACATGCTAAATTTCTTATTTGCATATAAACGTTATGATTTTCAAATTCACATCTATTCCAACTAACTTCTGTTTAGTATATATGGATTTAAAATGCGCCCCACGTGATAAGCGATAACGTTTGTGCGGTACTACTATCTCCAAAGGTGTTGGAACGTAACTCTACGTAATCGTCCCACTGAAATGACGTAAGCGCGGGATACCGTCTTCTGGCGTTATACTATCACTAATAGAAACAATTGTCCAGGCCATATGTTATCGGGTATCACGGAGTACATGAATTAAATCTATTCAAAGTGGATCAAAGACTACTTTACTATAGTAATAACCACCGTAATTGAATCGAGTATACGACATCCTCTAATAAGGCACATAATGATGCAGTTTTTGATTAATACATATTATGTTTTATGTGTTGGGGATATTCTCAGTCAATACATATGCTTTGTATATGGGATGTTCGTGATATTGAAATTGAATTGGTCATGCTTATCACAAAGGGAGGTCTGATCCGAAGGTATTGCCAACCGGGGACGCTGCCGACTCCTTCCGGACACCTGGTCCCAACCCGTGGTTTTCATGTTGAGCCCGCCATTATTCTATACTTGTCATATTTTTGGACTTAAAATTGCAAATATTCTTTGGTACCTTCTTCAATTTTACTTTGTAAGACCTAAAGTCATTTCAAATACGCAACGGGAAATCAACGTACAACTTAATCTAATGCCTGTCGCGTCATTCTAATCCTATCCAAAGTTGGATGGGCAGAATAATGTATATTCCATATCCAAATTTTTTCAAATGGAAGAAGTGTGAATGAGGGTAAATATTAGAAGTAGTAAAAACTCTTACTCAACACTAAACGAAGGCTAAGATAACTAGATTTAACACGGGACGTGTTCTCCTCTCTTTGTCGGTAATGAGGACCAGATTTGTTTTAGTATATAACGATTCGCTTCCAGTATGAATCAACAATGTCAAGTGAGATTAAATAACTTTGAAATATTATACAACGAATACGCCTTGCTTACACCATTTGTATAAGAATAGACAAACGGAAGTACAGATCTTCAACTGTAGAAGATACAAATGGCTCATTGACATGATGATTCATTATTAAGTAGCTGACGTTACTTGTCTGTTTTAGTGTTTTATGCTTCATCATATTCGTTATACTGTGGCTCTGTCAACATAATGCTGGGTCCATATATTCAAGGAGCTAATACAAATTAAGAGGTTATCTATAAGGGGCCCTGCCAATCCTAGAAACTGAACCCCGTTTTTTTTTTTAATTTGAAGGACAGAAAACCGACCATACCACATACAGAACTTGGACTCTAGACCTCATAGCATTGAGTTCAGCACTTTACCACCGCGTTCATTGGATTTGACAGTAAGGATGACGTTACGGTGTGATACAATGACAGACTATTTTATTCGGATTTTTGGAACAGAAATAAATACGAAATCATTTCTTAGATTTTGCTTGTAGGCCATTAAATCCATACGAAGTTACAGATATTTATTTTATCACACAATAAAATTTCGAACTTTGGATCTTTGGATGAAATCTGTCCCATTTACTCATTAATACCTATTGATGCATATCATTTCCGACACTTTCATCACATATCATCGCCCCTTTTTTGTCTTGAAAACGCAGAAAGCTGTTAAACCTCCTAAAGAGACATTAAACATTTAGTGCTTCGTATTGCAGAATTTGTGGAAATATTTCATGCTAAATACGATTCCCACGAGACATACCAAATACTTATTTCAGTCAAGTGAGTAGGATTTCAGCTATAAGCGATCTTATAGATAACTAGCCTAATTCTGGTGTACAGGCTATTTATTTCTTTATGTATATATCGGGTTCAAAAAATTGTAAACGTGATATGCAATAATCCTGTGTAAGTTAATATGAGAAATGTGTTTCTGAATAAAAAAGTAAAGTGCCTTGCAATCAAATATAGTATTTCGTTTCTTTCGTAGACATGTCATTGGCTTTTATCACCATTTCTTCAATGAAAAACGCCGACATTAAGGTACCAACCGTCAGCAGAATCAAGAGAAATTGTGAGTGGAGGTATCGAATTATTGTCCAGAATGAAGACTCCAACTTCTTTTTTTTATTTACAATTTGAAAGTCAATTAGTACCATACACATTTGGCAAATAGCATATGTGTTGTTCAAACTTATTCAGATGGGTAAATCTGACCTTAGGAACTTTTCTAATACATCGACAATAGGTATATTCAGTATCATAATGCTATTTTACTGCATGATTTTCATATTTGTGGTATTCACAATATTATACCCTTGCTCCTCTCTAAGTTCAGACTCACCCACATGACCTGCCTGCAGTCCATCAGATCAATAAGCCAATGATGGTGCGTCTATAACTAACCTTATACATGCAATGATTTTCCTGCGTGTTAGATATCCTATGTACCCTTAGAATCTTTTTTCAGATCGGGCTTCAAGTCCATGATTACACCATTACTACTACAGATTCAAGCCAATCAAGTAATCAGACTGTCCCTCATAATAATGTTACCAGCAGTATCCAAACAAGAAAAGTTTATACGTGTACTGAGTACAGTCTTGAGTTCCAGTTCATTAGTACTCTCTCAGCATATATTCAGGTCAACAACTATACTTATCCGTAAACAAAACTCTTAATTCTTCAACAGCGTCAATCTTTTTCCCCTCAACATTAAGTATGATAAATATTCCCTTTTAAAATCATCATAAAGTTCATTTTCTCCTCCGCCCTGTTCTTTTCTCTTGTGCACTCATCCTTTATAGTATTTTTGTAAATACCCTAATCTATGCTAATTTAAAAACAACAGTAAAAAAAATGAAGAAATACCATTGTACGACAAATCAGAAATAATAGCAATCTCAACATGAAGAGCAATTACTAATCATAGACTGGGTGGGTCCATGTGTCCAGGATAAGTCAGCATTCTCTTTTAGCATACTACACCCGTCACAAGTTTACCATTGTTAACCTTTTATAAAACCTTCCAGTATTTTTATATTCAAAATCGATGTGAAGAATATGAGTTTTCCAGACTTCAGAATGCTTGGAATACTATCTAACAATATGTTTCTGTGTTTACTGCAGTAATTGAATATTTACATCATTGTTAGTTTTTACGCAGTTGCAATATTCATGGAAACGGGTCGAAATAATGGCAAATCATAACCTACGGTAAATACCTTGTAAGTTTTACAAAAATGAAAGAGAAAATTACATGCATCGAAAGTACAGAAAGGTAGAACCACATGCATACATGGAACACCGCCAAATCTCTATGTCCGGCTTCTATATCCAACCGTAGAATACTTTCTTTGTTTTTCACAAATTATATTCATTAAAACCCATCGATAAAACAAACACTTTCAATGTGTGTATCTGCATTTAATCAAAGTATAAATTTCTCATTTCAGCTAATATGATACGAGAACGAATAACTGATGATTCGGTCGGAAGGAGTGCAGGCATTGACAAATATGTGATATGATTACAAATGCATGCATTCAGACTCATATACACAGAACATCTATTATTTGGACTTTGGATATTTTGTTTCGTAATAGACAGACAATGAAAGACAGTGAACAATGTTTCCATTATAAGATAGACCTAGCTGTAATGCAGCAATAAAGCACGGAATTCACGCCCACCGCAATAAAAACAGTAGTTGAAATCGGTTATCGGCTGAAAACAAAATAAATAATCTCTTACGTATCACATTTTCTTAGAATCACAATGTTTTTTCAGTCAACTATAAAGATGCAATGAACGAAATTAACTCATCAGTGACCTCATTGCTCCTTCGAACATTTATATAATATGATAAATGTCAGTTTACTCCTAAGACAGAAGATAGGACTCAGAATCCATAAAGTACAAGAACGTGTCCTAATTGAGGATATGTACTTTAAAAGATGTGACTCAGTATGTACTAAACCATGGGCGTACCTAACCAAGTTTACTCTGTTTAAGATTCCCCCGCCCTTTGGGTTTATATAAAGAAAACTTAAATGAAGAAGAATAGAATGCAGGATACTTCATAACAAACTCAGTTGTACACTACCAGTATAGCCGTTACATAATTGTTAGATCTAACATTTAAAAGAGATCTTATTTTCTCATATTAACAAACAAACGCGAAAGACCATATATTGTCTGGCACCTTAATTACTCCTCAGCAAGTGGCTTATAATGAACGAAACGAACTTATTGTTATGTAAAAATTAGGTATGACGATCTTGGGGTGCCTGTAATTTCAATTTTTGAAACATTACCATGGACGCCTATCACAATAAATCTTATTATTATGATTGATATTACTAAGATGATGATGATGATGATGATGATGATGATGACCTAGGCCAAGTACATGTATTTGTATTGGTATTGTTGTTTAACGTCCCACTCAAGAATGTATTGGTATTGTTGTTTAACGTCCCACTCAAGAATATTTCACTCATATGGAGACGTCACCGTGTGCCGGTGAAGGGCTACACATTTTGCCTGTGCTCGGCACTGCTGGTCGTAGAGCAGGGAGGGTTCCTTAACGTGCCAACACCTACTGTGACACGGGGCCTCGGTTTTTACTGTCTAATCCGAAGGACAGGGACGACCAACCGCGGAGTGGCTCATACGCGGCTCGAACCCGGATCTTCCGATTCGCAGTCGAACACGCTAACCACTCGGCCACAGAGGCCCGCCAAGTACATGTATGTCATCCTATAAAATAACGGATATTTAACATCCCAAGTACATTCCTAGCTAGGGACCTCGGATTTTGCTGTCGCATTCGAATTATAGTTAACCTGGTAACGTCAGGGTCCCTACTTCAAACCTTACCATTTGATCTTCAAACAACCACTCTACAATGATGAAAGAACAACATTTAAAGCTGATAAGTCAATAAATAAAATTTTCAATAAATGAAAATGGCACATGGTCAAAAAGTGGGAAGGAATGGAATGTTGTGTTCTCACTTTGTCAATGTGCAATATATGTAACAGGCTTAATACTGATTGAAGTCTTTGTAGGCATTGAATGATCCTTTATCGGCTATCGGAGTCTGAATTCTATTTTTACAACGGCTATAATAACTAGTCGTGATCTCCATAAACAGAGAAGAATGAATATTAATAAGTCCGCAGCATTTTGAAATATTACCGATACTACGGTAACATTCTTTAAAAACGTGTTTTGATAATTAGAAATCCACAAGAAATTCGTTTTGGGTCAATTATCTCGCTGTTTACCATTTTGGTATCTCTTCCTTCCTCTTTGACACTTTCAAGTTTTTAAATTTGAACCATATTCCTTAACAAGTTCAGTTTGAATTAGTACATGTATAATCAATATACTATCTCAATGTTATCCTTTTATGTTCTGTAAAAAGGGGAAACTGGAAGATACCAAGGGGCATTCAATATTGAAACAACAACAGATAAAACTGTGGCCAAAACAAAATAAGAAAACACTACAAGCAGTAATTTACATACTGTAAATCCAGAAATTTTCGCGGAACTTTACTTTAGCGAAGCAATGGTCATCTAATTATTTGCGATACTATATTTTCGCGCGTGTAAATTTAAGTTAGAAGTTTGTGTTGTTTGATGCACGTTAATATCATGTTTGTATATTTAGCGAGGATTTTATTTTCGCAAGTTAGTGCTCTCGCGTAATTACGCCAAAATAAAATTCTCGCGAATATTACTGGATATACAGTAGTTACACTTAAATCTAAAAACTGAGTAACACGAGCCTCTATAAAAAAAAACCGGGATTGAGTTCAGGTGCACAGGAAGGGTAAGCAACTTCGGCTCCAAGCGCGGGACCCGTCGTGTCACCAATATTTCGAATCCGAGCAAATGTCCAATTCAGCAATTGCCGTAAATGATAAAAGGTCGGGATTAGGTATATCATAAGGGGAACATATCCCTTATCATCTGTAAAATCGATAATTTATAACGGTCAACTTGGTCATGGAGGCGACCGTAAATCAAACAAAAAGGGGGCCAATACCATCACTTCTGACCATAACCAATCGAAAATTAAGCTACAGAAATTGAAAGCACGAGTCTTACGGGTTAGTATATAAAAAATGTAGCTATATTGCATTTGCAGTACAATATAATGAGAGAGAGAGAGAGAGAGAGAGAGAGAGAGAGAGAGAGAGAGATCATATCTCGATCGAAGTACCGCGTAAGACAGATTTTCACATAACTACTTTATTGGACCATAATTAAATCAGTTCCGCTTTATTCACTCTAATTTTATGGGACATACTTGCGAGCAATTACGTGATTGTTCGCGAATGTAATGTACAACATAGTGAAACTAGGGCTAGACAAGCACAAAACGATTTATTCCTGAATTTTTATTATTTAACGAGAAATGGGTCCGATTGTACTTTGCATGGTATTTCTTCTACTTTCGATATCAGTTTAGGTATATTGTTGCAACAGCATGCTAAGGGACACTGCAATACTTTTAACGTAGGTTAAATATACCAGTCTTTATTGAGACAACAAAATTCCTGATGTGGATTGTCTATAGCCGATCCCTCTGTCAGTCGGTTTCAGGCCAGAGCTCTGCTGCAGATCCAAGGTAGACTTGGAACGATTATATAACTGTAGGAACTGATAATAACTATTTGGATGTCCCTAACTGTAAAAGATCGTATACAGCTAAATCTCTGCCTTGATATCTTTTAAAGTTAACTCATTATATTGTATCAATATGTTATGCTAATTTGCATCCGCTGTACCAAAAGCTATGGAGAGTTTATTCAAGTGCGGTTTCAGTAGAAGGAGTACAAAGTTAATCAAAATTACCAATTATTGCAGAATACAATTGAACATTTCACAGAACATTACATCTGTATTTTTACAAATGTTAAGACGTCGAAAACTTAAATCATAGACCTATACATTACAAAGCTGCGCTCCTTATAAACCTGTTATGTCGTTATTGACATACAAAAAATAGCACCTCTAATTGTCAGTATGGACTTTGTTCTTCACAGTCTAAAATTTGACTGGGCGTTATATTTGGTTCTGCTTGATATTTACTTACAATCATTACACTACATAACTGACGACAGATACAGCCGCAGTATGTCATGGAGTTACTGCTATAAATTATGCTGGTTTTTTTCTAACATTTACTCTAAACAAACCTCTACTGACAGATTAAAACACATCGAGCTATAATTGTCAACATATATTCCCAATTCGAATGTTTTCAGTTTCAGTTTAGATCTGCCTATCAACTAAATTTTGACGTCAACCTCGGTTGACAGATGTCAGATATTCTCAACATTAGAGTTTAATATAATAAGCAAAATTAAAAGTATGCAGAGAGTTATAGGAATGAAATTTCACGATCGTCGCATAAATTAACAATACTTGATGTTCATAGTAATGCATGTGAATAGTTCTTGTGGAATTCTAGTAATGGTATTTCATATGTATTTTATGCAATCTATAACACTGGGTATTAATGTTATCTTTCTCTTAAACTTTTATATTTAGCCCAGTGTTACTCATTTCCAGGGAAAATGAAACCAATGATTCATATATTCAGTTACAAACTCATTAAATCACAATATACACAATTTACAAACCCTTGCCCTGGAAGAGGCTTAACAGGCCAACACCGAATCAAAAAGAAGGAAATGATAATGATATCTTCACAGGCATTTATTTGCAGCTGTTAGTTCAGAAAAAGCTGTCAACATTCTTTTTAATTTGATGGAACGGACCTACACATCACAAACCAATCAGGAAAATATATAAAAATCCTGTCTTGTACTCCTGTCTTGTCGTATGATACTGTTATGTATTGGTCACAGGATATTTGGTGATGGAAGTCTGAACAAATATCATTTATTGTTACAGTTCGGTAAGCGTATTTGTCGGATCAGCTTCCGCTGTATGGACTGGTGATTTAGTGCAAGTAGAATAATAACTATATCCCCATATAAGTAGATTGAAATAAAACTGAAACAAACATCAAACTCGGTCACGTGAAAAGCTTTATAAGTTATTGACCCGAGAATAATTTGTATAATCCTTATTGGATATACTTGTCGTATTTTTATATATGATTTACACGAATAGCCATGTTATCTATTGTCATAAAGGAAAATGGATTGATAGAATCATTCATTATAAGGAATGATCAAGAGGGTCGTGATAATCCAAGGAAAAAGAGTAACGGCCTAGGGTGAGGCATCTCCGAATTATAAACCGTGACTCTAAGTATCGATCTGGACTTTCACTACCTACCTAACTTAATAATAAATTAATATCATTTGATTCAAAGAATACAATGGTTTTCAAATTGTTTTCTTGCTATGCTGACCTGACTGGACCATATACATAACAGAAAACTAGCATATTGTACATTAAGCTAATAACTACGATGTCACGCAAAGCGTAAGATAGAAAACTCTCACACTGCTGTCTTACACTGGTGAACCACGTATCTTGTATTCATGTGAAGAATTGCAATTTCCTAACTGAATAATATTCCAATTGTTTTTGTTAGAACAATTCAACGCGTGTTCTTACTCT
Organism: Pinna nobilis; assembly: GCA_016161895.1. Taxonomy (NCBI): domain Eukaryota; kingdom Metazoa; phylum Mollusca; class Bivalvia; order Pterioida; family Pinnidae; genus Pinna; species Pinna nobilis. The sequence continues at coordinate 48,040 of JACSZP010011717.1, forward strand.
CCTATTTCCTCCTTATTTATTTCTAATATTTGAGTTGTTGTATGTTTTATATCAACATCACTTTATAAAACACCTGACCACCAAATTCCGCCTATGTGTCTGTGAGTAAGCGTAAGCACTATTCATCACATGATCTTCATATGATCGAGATATTCTTAGGATTACTGTAGTTTAAGAGTTAAGATGAGAAAATCCTCCATACCCACTTTTCACAATTCCTTACTTCGTCAGAGGTTGTACAATAAAGTTTCCCTTCTGACACGCCTGGTACTAGAGAACTTTCAAAATGAATAAAAAATCCTTTACATATAGTTTTGTCCAAACTTACTAGTTACACAAATTGGATATTGATAGTGAATCGTTAAGTTCATAGATACAGTCTACTGTAATCTTACATTAACATCAAGTAATCAGTACAAAGAATATATACATTTCATAGTGATTTCATATTGCTGTGGTTAATATTTTGAAAAGAATAATGTAATTTTGGGGAAATTCATTTTCTCTGAAACATTTACTGCTGAGTCAGGCCACATGGCTGCCCTGAAATGAAAGCTGAACGGAATTTTTGTCATATGGTAAAAACATTCTTATATATCTGGTTACCCTGCCAGCAGTTTCTAATAATTCTCTCCCATAACAAAACTAGGAATTTTTTTTTCACATTTTACAAAACATATATATGAATTTCTATTGCAGAGAAGATATTACGGCACAAATTCACAAATCAATATAAACATTATTAGTCATAGGGAACTATTGTATTGTTACATCATATTGTCATTTGTATCGATCTTTTTGTTTTCTCCACTGTCAGTACCATGAATCATGAATCATCAATGTAAAAATCATACTCACCAATTCTGTTCAGAAAAATCAACAAAATACACAAGATATATATTTTCCACATCTTGATCGATTTGAATATTACTAACAAAACATCAGCGTATCTTCTGTTAACACGTACAATGCGTATAGAAACTAAACATCAACGTATTACGGGCAATTAATATATGCTTAGCCTGAAGTGCAATAGAAGTGTCACGTGACAGCGGGGCAGAACACAGGCAGACTATATAGCATTCATGTGACTTTCATTTAAATTCGACATCAATACATAACTTGTCAACAATGGACACAACATCCTACAATGGAGTTGTTTTCTGTCTGTGAGCGTTTAACTGTTTGTGTATATAGGTGATCATCTTATAGTAAAGCGTCTTTGAACTTCCTTTGACGTCACGGAATGGTGTTTATGTTCGGATTAGCTCTATAAGTTTTTGTTCCTACCGTTTTCCATTTCCTTAATCTGTTGTATTTCAGATTTTCATATTTACGAAAGTATTTATTGAAATCAAATCTGTCTCTAGGGCGATCATGCATCGTGACCAAATATCAGGTCAAAAGAACAATTGTCAAGATTTCGGTCACAAATTTTGCATAAAATTTCCAAATACAGCTGATAGGTTGAATTGTAGGAAAGTTTTTATTATGATGGAGTCTTGTAATCCGGGGTGTCAATGGGGGAACACGAAAACAGGGCAAGTTCAAAACGGTAAAGTCATTGAATAGAATCATTACGAGGCTGTGCCAATTTAAAACGGGGCAAAAATGTGTGTAAGTACATAAAGGGCGAAATAACACGGGGCGAAAATAACCCTGTATACATCACATACATGGAGAAACATATACACACGCAAACATAACGATAAATTTAACCCCGTATAGATCTTCTTTTAAGTATTCAAATTAATTCAAAGGACCAGTAGATAGCAATCTAAACTGAATCCTTGTATTTATCCCTGAAATTCTATAAAAACGAAACGTCATATCAGGTATCTCAGTCATAATATGGCAACAATGATGATATCATTCAAAGCATATGAGCGTTTTTTATTTTATAATCATAATTTTGTTGATACTTCGTTGTTTATTTCTGCAGTAACATTCCGTTACTTTATTGCTTCCAAATATTGCTTTTATACAATCTTCTTTTTTTCTAAAAATCTTACATTTCGCACATCAAAAAGCGTCTCACTACCGTACTTCGTCTATAATTTAATAAGTCAATCACAAAACTTGATCAAATCACGGCGTCAAGTACATAGTACTTATCCTTTGGTAAGAGAAAATCATTATACAAATGCACCTCGATAAATTCACGAAGTTCCGTTTCAAAACTGACGATAAATTGTACAAAAGCAGACAAGACGAAATACGGCATTCTGGGACATTTCCGCCTCCCAAAGATGAGATTCGTCATATGCGCGCTTCAAAGACAGGTGCTCTGCCAGTATTGGCACGGAGCATCAAACGCGTACCTCACATGGCGCATAGATGATGATAGCGAATGCAGACGGTCTTCTGTATTTTGCTTTGAATTACAAACACACTGAGCTAAGGAGACTTTACATGTACATTTATAAAGATCAAATGAATATGAAATAATTATAGAATGAAATATAGATACATTGTCAGAACACGAAAGCCATCAAAATGATATAGATCTGCAAATCGCAGTATAAATAGTTAACCTTTGGAACAGCGTGTATTTACGATGGTTTCCACACTTGTAGGATTTACGGTAGTTATACAAAACATTATACATGTATAATGATAAATATCAGTCAATACGTTTCATTTAACATATTGTTGTTGTTCTGCTATTTACATTACTAACAAGCTAGAGTTCTTATTTCAAGTAAAAAAACAAACATAACATGACGAAAAATATATGTTATTGCACAAAAGATATGTGGAGTTTAAAAATATATGTCAATTAGTGAAACATAACTATCGTTTGTCTGTCCGTTTTACACCACACTCGATAATATGCCAGTCATATTGTGGCGGCCAAGTGCTTTCCTTGAAGGTTAGAACCGGGTAACAAATGTAACCGGAAGGAGGCCACTTGGCTCAGGCAAGTCTACTGACAAACTTTCTTACATGATCAAAGGGGTAAAGTAGAAGATACCAAGGGGCATTCCAACTTCAAAACGTCGACGACAGACAAAACCGTGGCTAAACTAAAAGGAAACAAAACTACACCCAGAAATACACTTATAACTAGAAATAGAGTAACACGAACCCCACTAAAAACTGGGGGTGAGTTCAGGTGCTCCAGAAAGGTAAGCAACTCCTGCTCCACGCATGGCACCCGTCTTGTTACATATTGTCGAATACACGAATAAGTCACAATTGGTGATGGTCATTAACAAGAAAGGGGGGAATCGGGACTAGGTACGCGACAAGGGGAACATATTCTTCATCATCTATTTATACTGGTTAACCGTATTGATCAACAAGGTCATGACGGCACGCCGTGTCACATATCAAATACGGGAATATGTCACAATCGGTGATGGTCATAAATCAACTTAGATTCCAGAGGTGAGAGACTACCAGTAGCGCAATGTTCTAACCATTCAGCCGAGGGAGCACTGATGCATAACCTCTAAGTGTATGTTGAAGGCAGATATAGCTGAAATTATAGTTGTGCATTTAAAAATGCGATTACCGTAAATAGGAAGATCGGAATCCGCAGTAGTGTTGACCTCAAGACTGGGTGGTCAAGAATCGCAGCATCGATGACATGAACTTTATATACACCATAGGATGAGAAACTCCAAACCGAGCTTCCTCAGAAAAGAGGATAAAACCCAAGACATAGGTTTAAATGCTCAAGTCTGTATGCAAAGTATGAAGATAAAGTACATGAAATTGTATATTTAAAATCGATACTGCAAAGCTTTGAAGTTGGTCAAATCGTTATGCCCTATGCCATATGAAATGGAATTTTGTCAATGAAATTTTAAAATGAAACAAAAGTACCTAGTAACCTAGTCAGAATAAGAATATAGAAACTAACATGAATTGGAATCATGTGAGAGGAAAGCATGGGATTAATCGTTCTGATTAAAAATAATAAAACCGTTAATATGCAAATTGTATTCAATGATTCGTCAAATGACATTTTCTCGATATAACTATCATGTTACACTACGAGTGACATGTATGCTTTGCAAAAAATGTATTGTTTTTTTTAAAATATAGGTGAAAGTTCGCGTCCAATTAACCGTATGTGTTTCTTTTTCGCTTCAATTTAAAAAAAACATAAAGATAAGAATATATTCAACTTAGACAAAGGCATCCCCAAATTAAAAGGGCACCTACTGCTAATTTAATTTACCTGCATAACCTTTTGCAGCACGAACATAACATCTTTAGTCATGCATTTGCATAAACACCTAGTGAACTGTAGTGTCAGAAACTTAAATATTTTGGATGAACTTTATATTTATATGGATTCCACATTGTGTGTGTACAGTGAAGGTCCTATCGATAAAACATTCTACGCTCAAGTGAAACGAAATAAACCCTAACTGCAGCGGAATCCTTTAATTTAAAAACCACACTGAGTGCAAAATGAGATGAGTGCAAGTGCATATCTGCATGTCCCGCCAACCTAAAAATAAGAAATATCAACAACAATCTCAAAGCGGTGAGAGATCATCTATGTTTGTTATTGTTAAGCTAATTGCATTCCATCATTATTCTTGATATGCAATTAAAAGTTTTCAAAGTGGCCATGGGCAAATTTGTTAGCATATTATCTACTTGATGGTTGATCAAATAAAAGCATGAATAATAAGATAATGTTTTCTCTAATCGCCTACAAGATGGATTGTACTTTTTGTAAATGAACATTAATTAAAACAGTTCAGAGTACATGTGACTCCACATATCATTCTGGTTAATAACTGAATGTTTTGTTTATCAACAAATCATTTCATCATGGCAAAAACTTTCAATTTTAACGTAAATTAGCGAAAAAGTATTGAGTCCGAAATGAAGGGCTTTAATCATGATCAAATTCTGTACAGATTTCTTTTCATTTAACAATATATTAAATATCAAATTTTAGCTTTGTGTCTGAAGAGTTCTGGAATTCTACAAATGTATATCTTCCGGAATTTTGTACGATTTTGTTCATCATGCCTTAGACAGTCATTACTTATTCTGTTACATATCGTTTTGAATATTAAGTTTCTACAAATTTGATTTTGAATTCGTTGATAGATTATGTACTATATCTGTCTGACGTCTTGACAGATTGCACCTCCACGTTAAATCATCAATTAGTAAACTCTTACGGGATTCCATTTGCATGAACCTCAGTTGGTTGGTTGTTTTGTTATTTTACGTTCCACAAAATATTATGTCAGTTAAATGGAGATGCCGGCGAAGAACGACAAATTTGGCTTATGCTCGGAACTTGTGGTCATCGAGCAGGGAGATTTCTTTAACGTGCTGACATCTACTGTAGCATGGGACCTCGGTTTTTGTACTGTCTAATTGGAAGGACAGGGACAGCCAACAGCAGCGCGAGGTGGATTCGGACCCAAGACCTCGAAGTCAAGAGGCGAACGTGCTAACCAATTAACCGCGGCGGCCCCCATGAATCTCAATAGTGTAGATTTAGTGTGGGTCACTTAAGTACGGAAGTTGGTATCATTGCTCTGTGAAGGTGATGAAAGTATTGCGGCCACTTATGTTACTGATATCAACAAATAAATAAACAAGTCTAATTGCAGATAATTCCTAACCTCTTCTCACCCCTCGACAATTCTTACAAGTGATTCACTCGTGTACGAAATGTTTAAGTATCTCGGATACCACTAATACAGCTTTGAGATATAAATATATACTAATTATAGACAATTTAGAATGCACCGCATGATTCATAAATCTCAAATAGCTGATCTGACTCTGAATCAGGAGGAATAAGATGAGATAACCTACGCCATATCTGTCCATGATATTTCTTTGTACATGTAGTTCCATCGAAATAAATTTATTTGAAGATAAGTGAATACGACTATTACTTTAAATTAAACTGAAATAACAATTTATGCAAAGCTTCGATTCGTGGATCACTCCAAAAACAATGAAATATAAGCATTATCTACTTCATGCACTACAGTGAGAATCAACATTGCAAATTACCTTTTTGTGGTTCGATTTCATTCCCTCTTTGTTAGAGAAGACACTGGATTGTTAGGAAGAAGTCGATGATGTGCACCCGAGTCCTTTTCAGTTGGTTTTCTTCTTCTATAATATACAATTTATACTTACAATCGAACACACTTATATAAAATCCTGATATAATAAAATCTCGCTGAATCTGAAATGATTTTAATTTCTTGAATTAATCACTTTATGTATATTTTAACCCATTTATATGTAGAGATATTTAAAATAAAAAATACTTATATATTTAATATTATAATCATACATCCTAGGTATATGTAAAAAGTGGCAATCATGTCTTTGATTTTCTTTGATGAGTCTTAACCTTTATCCGAGCCTATATTCTATTATATAATAGTAAACCTACTATTCGTCTATGACCTGCAGTGAACAAATCAAGTTTACAGGGATGTTTCTCATCTGTTTTATACAAAGTAGACAAAACAAAGGTATCGACCTGAAAAACAAAATTTCGATTCTATTGTAAAACGAGACCAAGTGACCAAAAGTAGCCAGTCTCAGCGGTTGGCATGTCACAGCCACCTTCTAGGTTATTCGTAGAGTTCAAGAAAATGTTCAAGATGGGTGAAATATTTTACATATTGTTATGACAGGTGCCACGCGTGGAGCATGAGTTGCTTACCCTTCCGGAGCACCTGAACTTACCCCCGGTTTTTAGTGGGGTTCGTGTTACACTATTTTAGTTATAAATGTATTTGTGTATTTCTGTTTGTAATCTTGTCTCCTTTTTGTTTTGGCCACGATTTTGTCTGTCGTTGACTTTTTCTATTCGGAATGCCCCTGAGTATCTTCTATTTCACCCATGTATACAGAAGAGTCAAAGAACTACATGTATGATGAGACGAAGTTTGTGCAATCTTATTTATTGTAGACGCTGTGTGCAGTATCATGATATATAATGATGCATCCAGTGCGAGTACACAAATTAAGAGAAGTGAACCGACGCTGGTTCTGTGTAGCAGAACCTCCAGACAAACACTGAAACAGTACCAGTGCATCTTCCAGTTAAGAATATGGCGTGATATACAAAACTCCTGGAAAACTAAAGTCTTTAAAAACATGCACACATCTTGCTGAGTATTTCCTAAGATTGTTTATTATGAAATATGTTAAGAATGGGTTGTTCATTATGTTGAAAACAATCTGATCAAAATTCTACTTTCAATATCCCCCTTTTGCCTGCTGTTAGAAGATCTAATAAAACGTTAAGTTAATCGCGGGCGCATGTAATCTATGTCTTACATGAAAATATGTGCATATTATAGACACAAGGCGACGTTACGATCGAGGCTATGGAATGTGACCTGTTATTCAGGCTTTGTCAGATTTTCGTGTTTTACGGCATAGAAAAGGAGCGTGCCGATTATATAAATCTCACTTGATATTTGAAACTGTGAGACTCATGTAATAAAAGTGGGGACAAACTGGTCTCAGTATGAGAAATGATCTGAATCAGACGGTGGAATGTAGCACCATCTCCTGTAAGCACAGATACTTCTTGAGTTCAGTATAATATCTAGCTCGGTAAGCATACCATGAATAAGCTCCTGATTAGAATAATGAGAGTAGATACTGTATGAATTACGTTTTATATAAATTTAAATAGGTATCAGCAAGAGGACGAGCACATTTTGTACTCATTGGAATGCCGACTATCTGTCTACCGTCGACAATCCATCGTAACCACGAAAACATTGATTACTAGTAATTCCAATATCTTCATAATATCGTCTCCAATATACATAAATACTTATTATTGCAATCAGCGTGCTTTTTACAAGGTATTTCTCTTCATTATCTAAACTAAAGTTAAATAGCTTATATAACTTTCTATTTGGTTCTCAAGACGTTCTGATAAACAAAACCCAGATGTAGTGTTATGTAAACAGTTAACATAGCATTTAAAAATATTTCACATTTTTCTTCAGATTAATTCTCAGCATGGTATACCTACATTTTAACTCGCGACATGGATCCAATTAAAGTAATTCATGTGACATAAAAAACGATTTCTGAAATATTTGTGACAGAAATTCAAATCCAGTCATGAACTAATCTAATGATTCAGATTTCGTCAAATGGTGGCATATGGTAAACACAGGCCGTAATTCCATTCTAGTAATAGAGTCTGTGTATTGCAATGTTGATGCAGTATTGTAAGAGCACATGCAGTAACCGGCGATATTAACACATATTAATATAAAATCAAATGTAACTTTTGTAAAATACGTATAGTAATGATAATGATAATAAAACAGTTTAGAGCAAAGTTTTATCAAACTTGGAATAGAAAACTAACATCGAATGGTGACTGCGGTTACAGAAAAAGAAAATATAACACTAACATTTGAATTCCAGCTCACATGTTAGCTGTGCGATAATGTTTCTATATTCAGAGGGTACAACCAAGACATTTCTGTATTTTTCATTTTACAAAACAACAGTGTTAAGGTTATTTAAAGACCGTAGCATATGTATATGTAAGGATATAGCACAACCTTCATAAATGCATTGATACATAATTGCTTCAAGCACAATTAGTTACTTTCACATGCACCAAGCTTAATGCAAAAAAATCTTTAATTTTTCTTTTCTACAATTCAGTCACGACATCAACTCTGAAGAATAATTAAGGATTAAACATTAAGAAAACATATTTACACAGATTAAAGGATGGAATCAGTCACAAATGAGGACTATGTATATCACGTTACTAGATCACATACACTTGACTCCTCTTAGTGTCGACAGCTCAGCCTAGCAAAACTATAAAAAAAAATACTGTTCTTGTTGCATTGCAATCTTTACTTTAATTTTGGAAAAATACAAATGTACTGCGCAAGGCTTCGCTTTAATAAGCACTAAAAGTTTGTCAAAACTCTCTAGTCCGTACAAACACAAAATATGTCCAAATTTAAGATCTTTTTTTTTTTTATTATTAAACACAAATTTCAAATTTTTGAGGTTTTATTTTCACTTAAACTATTGTACATGTATATGAGACAATTTAAATTTCACTGCCCAACGCTCGGTAATAACTAAGCTACTTTATGAATTTAATTTCTGCCTTTGTTTAAAATGATTACTCAAACTTCGGCATGCTACAAGGAAATTACAAAATGTAATGTAACAATATGATATGAGCCACATCTTCAATTGGAAATTTGGTTATCTGACCAATTAGGCAAAACTGAAGTTACTAGCCACTGAAAAATCAGAAGCAGGAAATGACCCTTAAGTGTCATATTTATTTGTAGTGTGAAGTACCTGTTTACTTTGTCCGGGCTATCAAACTTGACAGGAAGTCGACAGTTTCGACTAAATCTTAATCCCTTTCAACCAGAAGAAAAGTGGGTGTAAACTTATTACTTCAATCATTTATGTACAAAAAAGCTTAAATTTATCTTGGCGCTAATATTTATTTTTGACCTAATAAGTATCGACGCCTTTAATTAATTTGCACGTAATGCATGTCATTTCACTTAAATTGATAAACCTTGAATTTAAACCTTGACAAGATTAAAAAAACTGAAGTATGTAGCGACAATTTGAAGTGGAAATTATCTTCATACACACAACTGGTATAAAGAATCTGACTGAATGATATTAGACTATAGAATTCGATACGCATATAGTATTATTTGCATGTACATATACTGAGAGAGAGAGAGAGAGAGAGAGAGAGAGAGAGAGAGAGAGAGTAAGCTGTTTATCAGAGACAGCAGTGGTTATTCGGGAGGCGAACATATAGTCTGGGGATTATCTGGAGTTCAATAGTCAAACTATGGCTGGAGCAATTTTCCTTGCAGTTGTTTCAACTCTAGATTGAAATCACGAATGACTAATAAGTGTTTTATTCCAAAAGACTTTCATTCCGTTCGGACCAATTAAACATATTGAGCGACCTGACGCCCATATCAAGGAATGAAATAGAAATCAATTAAAATTTCATCCAAAATAATAGAATTAATCTGTTTTTTAACATCGATGTCTTAAACAAAAATAAATAAGAAACTTAAAGTTTCGGTTTAGCTGATTTTATTTGCTACTGTAGATATCACCTGCAAAAGCACGACTTTACATACGGTAGATTCAGAAGCTATTTAATTAAGAATCGAATTTCTCAGTTTCATTGAACACTCTAATTACCCATGCCGAGGTTCGTATTGCAAACACAATTTCTTCAACTTCATTTATTAAGCAATTTCTTTCACCGCATTGATTCAAATGAATGGAATAAAAATAATTTTCAAGTAGACCTGCTCACAAAACAATTTAGAAAAAAAACCACACATACATAAAAAATTCATTCTTTAATAATTTCTGTGAAAATATGATTTCAAGTAGATTACAATTAAAAGAAATATCAAAATGTCAGAGTTCAGTTCTTTCTTTCTCCCCCTCCCCCCCTGGAGCTGGCATCCTTTTCAACATCATTTTTGTACAACAAACTAATATGGGCCTGAGAAATTTTTACCTATGCTGGTCACTTGGTCAGTTGCAGTGAGGGGTATTTACTATGTTAAGCCAATTCTTGACACATGACCCTAGTTTTTCAAATTTTTAAATAGGAATGCGTCATGCAGTGACTATGATTCACAGAATTTAAAACTAAATAGTTGTATGAGGAAATATATCTAGAAAGCATAATAAAGAAGACATCTTGTAATTTGCATATTTGATTTTTATTGTTTCATCAATCACACTTCACGTAATTAGCATAATAGATCTTTTGATATTGATTTTCATGTTTGATTATTAGTCAATGACTGAATTAAACAAAACTGATTAAAGACCTGTCAAATACATGTGAACATTTATATTTATTGAATTTGATGTCAAAAAAAGGATAGTTTCCATTTGAAAAAGTACACCTCAACCTTACCTGAGGTTTTTGTTTTTGACAACTCCCTTAATTGTAATAAAAAATTAAAATAATTATCTACTTTGATTGATCTTTTGAAAAAATAATTAATTTTTCATACTGGTCTGAATCTAACTTAAAATAATACACAAAAGAAAGCAAGAGCACTATCAAACAAACATATCAATAACTATAATATACACATGAATCTCGAAAACTCGAAGTACTCGAAACCGCTGATAAACTTCAAGTTACCAAGACTTTGAGTTTTCAAAAACATGGTATCTCTCCAGCTTAATACTTTTACACGGACCAAAACTCTCTTATTCACTTTCTTTCCCGTACACTGTTCTCATCATTCATCATTTTAGTAAATATTCTGAAATAATTCAACACTGTGGTCTTCTTCATTACTAAATAAACACGCGGTAATTACAATATCTACCTAAAATTCGCATTTCAAAAGATTGAGATGATATTTCACAGGTATTGTAAGCTTTTGTCTGTGAGTTTTGTGTTTGAGAGATCGTAAACTTTGACCTTAAAGTTCAAAAGACCGAGACTACATTGGCTTCAATTGTTTAGGGAAAAATCTGGGACCGTAGCTTTACTTCAAGAGATCGAGAACTTAGAGAGAAAGATGTTCGAGTTTTCAAGATTTGACTGTATATGTATAGAGTGATAAATTAGCACCTTTGAGAAAATGTTATAAGTATCACATATACATGTACAAGAATAACGTCCAGAATTAAACAATGAGGCTAATTCCACTTAATGTCATGATGAAATTAGATGTACAC